>CAEGAE010028224.1:0-17967 GCA_903067095.1 Girardinus metallicus | reverse complement strand
TTTGCCCTGCGACAGACTGGTGACCTGTCCAGGGTGTACCCCGCCTCTCACCCGGAACGTAGCTGGAGATGGGCACCAGCAACCCTCCCGACCCCAGTAAGGGACGAAGGGTGAATAGAAAATGGATGGATGGATTCCAATTTAAAACGGGTTATTTTTGCACTGATGGCTGCAGTAATTCCTTGCAGTATATGATTAAAATCAACTATCCTGCTCATTAATATCTCTCATAGTTTGAAACAGATCACTCAGTCTGATCACCAGTGACAGACTGAGAGTAATCAGCAAAACAAAAAATTTTAAAATATCCATGCAGTTTGAAAGTAGATTTTCATAAAAACAGCACATTTCAGTCACTGAATAGCAGATCGACTGTTCTGACTTTTAAAATCTGCAAAATGCATCCTCTGTCAGATTTATAGATAAATGCTAGATTTCAAAAGGCAAAACACATATTTCTTAGTCTTGCATGGATTCTGTATTGCACTTCAGCCCAGGTTTTGACTGGGCCATTCTGAAACATGAATGTTTTGATTTAAACCATCCCACTGTAGCTCTGGCTGTATGTTTAGGCTCATCCTCCATTTCAGTCTCAAATCTTTTGCAGATTCTAACGTGTTTTCTTCCAGGTTTGCCCTGCGTTTTGTTTCCCATCAAATCTGCTGCTTCTCTGCCTATAATGGGAAAAAAAAATAAAATAAAAAAATAATCCCATAGCATGATACTGCCACCATGCAGATTGTGTACACAGGGTGATAAGTTTCCCATCAGACATAGATTTATATGAAAACATTTCCGAGAGATTATATTTGAACATTTTGGTGTTAGTACTCATCGGTAGTTGTTGATGTCTCTGAAGTTAATACTGCAAAGACCAGTTAGAATGAGAAATTAAGAATTTATCTAAAACATATATTTTTTTTTCTTTTTAAGCAGTTACTTAAGTAAAGGAAGCATAGGAATGAGTAACAGCTTAACACATCGATGTCGAGCAGCATTCTCAAAATCACTATCTGAAAAATTGGCAAATTGTTTTGAAGAGAACAAGATTACATGCTATTAAATGTTTCTCTGCTTAAAGACCAAAGGTCCTAGTCCATGCATCACTATCAGGGTTTACCTGGGCTTCATGAAGACCGCCTAGGATATCTGGTTTGTTTTGCAGGAAGCAGGAACAGGCAAGGACCAGGACTTCAGACTGAAGCTATTGTCTTTGATGATCTGATCTTGGCATAGGCATGTCTTTAGGTGATTTGCCTTGACTGCTGAAAGGATTTCTGTAATTTGTGCTTCGCTGGGTGTGTGCTACAGAGATGGCGTCATTATTTTAAGCAGGTTTTCTCTCCCTCTTTCCCTCTTTGGGTGACAGAAGCTTGTTCATAATCTGATCATGTTTGTGTCGCCTCACAGCTGAGCTCTCCGCTGCAAATAATTGCTCTTTATTTTCCTCCTCCTCCCCCCTCGTTTTCTTAAAATTTAAATCTTGATAATTGCTCGTTTTCAGCTCTCAGCCTCGGCGACGCCGCTTCTACTTCCATTTATCTTTAACAGTAGTGCGGATTTGCCACGTGCAGCTAACGACTGAGCTGCATACATGTGAGAGATGCCAGTGAGATGGCCAGATGCACAAACACTTAGTTGTTTTTTTGTGTTGTTTTTTTTTTTTTACCCACTCTCTCCCAGAGATACATTTGTTCTCCTAGGCAGAGATGGCGCACTAAAATAGAAATGAATAAAAGGAGATATTTTGTCAACCAGAGTAAAAAGCAGAGAACAAACCCTGTGGGCATCAGAGAGTGCACACACAACATGCACAACATCATGTACACACACCGTACCGAACAAGCAAAAGAGCTGCTTTACACTCCATGGACAGCGGCCAGGTTTTGCAACTTTTTTTCATTTTTTTTAAAGATATATTCCTCTGTAAGAACTAAAACTTCACAAAAAAATAACTGGAACAGACTTGTACAGATCTGGCAGTGATTAGGCCTGATTGTGGCTAAAGTTGTGAATCACAGTAGATTCATAATTCAGAATGAGGTGCCGTTTTACAGAAAGATGGCTGGTTTTCAGCCTTTCTTCCTTCTGTGAAATGAAAAAAAATATATATATATAGCTTGATAGTTTTGTACTTGCCCAAGTTACTTTTGACGTAAAAAAAACAAAAAACTTTTAGCAATATGAAACATGTAGGTGTGACAAATAAGCAAAAGTAGTAGAAATCTGAAAGAATATATTTTGGAAAATAAACAGATTAACAGTATCTTGATGGATGAATAGCTGGTACATAGTGATAAGAGAAAAAAAGAGTGATGAAATGCTAAAGGTGAACAAGAACAGCGTAATGTGCACTTAAGTATTCAAAGTCACAGTTGTGTCTGGGGAAGCAGCCCAGGTGCTCCTTAAACAGGCTTCATGAATATTCACCTTCAATAATTTAGGACAAAGGACAGTCAGCAGCGTGACATTTGGGTATTTTTGCATTTTACAGCAACCGCATTTCGGACGTTCAAATGTGTCTTTAAGTGCCAGTAATACGTGTAAATGAACCCAGCTGCTGCACTGGGCTCCACTTAACGGAGGATTTGATTTCATGACACACTCCTATTTCTGAAAGCTTCTATGAAACATGAGGCTGCCACATTTACACCCAATTAGGGCTCGAAGGGGTCGTTTTTAAGCTCGTTTTTACGACATCATCTGTCGTCAGACAAACTCGTTCACGTTGCCAAGGCAGCTCGCTAACCGCCCTCAGCCACCTCGCTGCGATGGATCATGACGCCGCTGACAGTCCCATTTGGCAAGCTGCTGGTTTTCTCTCCGACCGCGGACGAATCGCACTGAGTGTGAAGCCACCCCGAAATCACGGACAGATAGGTCAGCCAGCTAATACATCACACCCTCACCAAGGCTGCGTTACTCCGTGTGACTCAACAGATACTCACATTACGAGGGGAGCCGTGAAATGTAGGAGCTTCTTAGTTTTTTCTTTCCTTTTTTTTTATGTCGGTTGGCGGCACCCGCCGTGACCCATTTCACACACTTGGCACTTGTTTTTCATTTATTAAAAGGTGTCCTTGATAATGCCGCGGAAAGCCACGGGACAGACACAGCAATGCTTGCGGGCGTTTGTTTGTAATATCTTGTGGGGACGATTTTCCTGACATATATACTACGTTGTGGGGACCCAATTGCTACTTGTGGGGACCGAAGCCTCGTCCCCACAAGGGGAAACGCTGTTTTTTGGGTCAGGGGTCAGATTTAGGATTAAGGTGTGAATTGAGTTTTGGTTAGGGTAAGGGTAACGCTTAGGCTGTAGAAATGAATGGAAGTCAATGGAAAGTCCCCACAAAGATAGCCACGCAAACATGGGTGTGTTTGTTTACCAGCTGACCAGATCTTTTTCATTTTTTTTTTCAAATGTCAGGAAAGAGAAGCCTGCAAAATGTCAGGAATATTACTTTGTCTTCTCTAGTGTTGCAAGGCTCAGAAGCTACATTATTACTGCTGTAGGAGCCATTTGTGATTGTGTTGTGCTTGGGCTTATTGCATGGTGCCTTTTGATTGGTAGTTGACTAAGTTTTTGAAAGACAAAAGCATTTGCTCATTGTTTCAAAAAGAAGTCTGGCACCTTGAGATTAACACAGTCTTTTGACCATCACTTTCTGTTTGATTTTTGAATCTGTTTGTTATTTTTATTTCTTTTAAGTTCAGTAAGGATTTAAAGATGACCCGGATTCAAGACCTCCTTTTTTTTTTTAGAAAGAAATGTGTCACGTACAAAGGAGTTTTTAAGGCGCCAGACTAGTGAGAGCTTGCCGCACTTACAACTGCTGCTGTCTTTGTTGTACAATGTTACATGCATTGAATCTTAAATTAGCATTTTACGTTCTCACTCTCCTACATTGTTAAAAAAATGTAGCATTTAGCTGCTAGTCTTTCCCGGAAAAAGCTGACCTCTAAAGCAAATGAGTAGTTATGCATTTTGTTTTTTGAATTTATGGTAATACAGCTTCTTATTTCAAACCCAGATTTCACTGAGGTTTGAAATAAAGATGGCTGAATCTGTGTGAAAATATTTTCTGTTTTCATTGCTGTCCTCCCTCCCCTTTGGTCTGCACGCGCAGGCCAAGCAGCACTCATGTGGGTGTATTCAAAGTGTAAACACTAGCTTAAAATTAGAATGCTTTAAAACCAAAAATGTGGCACGGGCTTTTGGTTGTGATTCTTGAGAATTGGAAATCATTTTGCAAAAAATTTCCCAGTTAAGATGCCAATGTTCTCTTATAGAGTGAGAAAACCTAAACATGTTGATAGCATAAAACAGAAAAAAAAAAAAAAAAAAAATCAGATGTCCTCGAGGAGCAAGAAGTACAAATGTCTTTCCAAAAAAAAAAAAAAGGACCTTTTGTAATAGAATTTCTTCATAAATAGAAAATAGAGTGAGCACTATTACATTTTCCTCACGTAAAATGTAAGGAAACATTACATTTTACGATATAACTCGCTTGAGTTAATCTCACAATCCTGAATTAAAACCTTTGAAGACAACACTTACTTTAATCTCTTGTCAGCTGATTTTGCTCCTACATTTTAAATTAGAATTATTGAAATCAAAACCATCGTTTTTGCTTCCAGGATACTCCAAATAAAATCCCTCAGCCTGTAGTCATACAAAATATTATTTATTGACAGTACTGTACTGTGCTCCACACGAATCACATGTATTTTTTATGAAAGTATTTTCTGTTTTCATCGCAGTACCCTCTCCTTTTCGGTATGCTGGCGCAACTCAATCAGCACTTGTGTGGGTGCACTCAAAGTGAAAATGCTGGCTTATAATTAGCCTAGTTTTAGCAAAAAAAAAAAAAAAAAAATTGAGGCGTGTAATGCTTAAAAACTGCAAATGAACCCATTAAATGTACCTAGAGTGTTGAATTTTTACAGTTTGTAAAAGCCCCAATTAATAAACAGTGGATGTGTAAATTGCAAATGTTCACCTCTAAATTGCTTTGTTCCCAAAACCAATCGCCAGTGATGGTTTCAAAGTACTTGAGGTCCCATCAAAAACATTTTGTGACAGCTTGAAAATGCCGAATATGTTTGCAGCTCTCAAAAAGAAAACAGATCCAGGATAAAATTATTATTTTTGAGATAAAAAAAAAAAAAAGAAAAATTGGACATTGATTCAAATCCAGATCTCAAATAAGATTCGACTACCCTGGTTGGATATCCATGACATTAGCATCCAGTAGTTAAAGCCGTACTTTGCAGAAATGTTACAAAGGGTTTGGTATTGAGTCTCAGAAAATGTGGAACTTTAAAAGGTGCGTGTACTCCTTTAAGAACTACAAACAGACTCTATGCATGAGTGTTGCTCCTCTACAATGGTTTTACCTTCAGCATAAAGGGTAAAACCTTTACCCTTTATGCTGAAGGTTTACATCACTGTAATTGTACACAGACAATTACAGTGATGTTTTATGTATATCTACACCAAGGAGACAGAGAGATAGATGTTGGTTTTAAATCTCATATCCTGTTTTATTGTTCAGATATGGCAGAACAAGATGTACAATACACAGTACAAAGAACACACACTCATACACACACATCGCCCAACGTACATGTGGATACATGGAAAAACAAACAGAAAAGGCCCATTTGTCATTGACGCAGGACAAAATGGTGTCTTGATTGATACAGACAGGAGTTTCTAAGGGGATCCACTGATCAAACAATTGTACACGATGTGAATGAGAACACGCACACACACACACACACACACACAGGCTTTCAGAGATAGATGAACAGTCACAGAGGCCAACAGGAGAACTTTTGCTTTTAAAGGGGATTTTTCATGGAGATTTAAGGATCTGGTGACAGCAAAAGATCAAAGCAAACAAACAAAAAACCTCCAAAGTCCACCTTGAGACAGAACAAGTTGCTGCCCACAGTGACGGTGGTTCAGTGGATTTCACAGGGACTGAACTATAATTTCAAGCTCCAAGCTGTTTGGATTACAAGAAGGAAAACTGCAAATAGCTTGGCTTCAACACAAAGGCTGTTTCCACCCTTTGCTTGGTAGGTTTTTTTTTTTTATTTTACTACAAAATTTTAAACCAAAGGTTGACATTTAGGAGATATTTTCATCCCATTTAGAAATGTTACCTACTTATCATTATGACAAGTTACAACAAACTTATAATCACAAAATCTTGTTGTAATGCCACCACCAAAGCTGAAATAATAATAAAAAAAAAAACAGTTAAAAAGAAAAAGAAAAAATTCTGTGCTTTTAAGATATTCAAAAATGTAATTTTACTTGTAGATAGCAGAAAAAAATAAATTTTTTAAAAAACATTAAATTATATTTCACTTCCAGAGAACAGATTCCGCTGTCGCGTCAAAGCAAAGTAAACTTTAAAAGTAATGAAATGACTCTGTTTATCTTTGTTTTATCCTTCACTGTCAAATGTCTCTGGGAGCTTTCGGCGTGAATTCATTAAATGATCTGCGAAGCCGCACGTGACGCAAAGACAATAAAATCAAAAACGAGAAACAAATGGAAGATAGTAAACTTAAGAGCTTGTGAGCTTTCATCGGAATCGCTGCCCGCACACTTTTCACCAAACAAAAGCTTCTCGGATTACGATTAAAAATGTCCAGAAACTAAAAAACGCGCAGCCTCAAGCAGCCAGACTCCAGCATGTCTTTGACAATTCAGCGCGAAGAGTTTGCCTCAGATTTTAAAACGGCAGACATAAAATAAATACTCCGCTTCATATCTCCACTCTTTCAAACAGAATAGACAGTAGATCGGAAAGCAATACAATGGTGTCAGTTTTGGCATTGATCGAGTAGAGATGTGTTCTTGGCAGCAAGTCATTGTGTTGTTTTCTGGCGTTCGCTGCCTCCAGGCCTCCTGAACTGTGTGACGTTAGTGTTATTAATCTGTTAATCTGTTATTTTAATGCACTGCGTGGAAGAAGCTGGACGCTGGAGTCCAGATCGGCTTCAAAAACCCGCCACTAGCAGCCACCGAGCTAAATGATTGTCACTTGGGTAATGCAGGACTCTCACACAACACGTAAAGCTTGTGTTTCTGTGACCTTGTGGAGGCAGAACAATTCAAATGCTGGAAGGTTAAAGAAAATCCATGTCTTGAAGACGGCAGCCGGACAAACGAGGGCGTGCGAGGACCAAAGTCGGACACTGAGCCACGATTCAAGTTGGAAGAATTCGGCCTCGGTGAGTCAGTCCAGCTCGGGCCACACAGTGATGAGCAATGAAGCTGACCGTAAGGACGTCTCCGAGCTCATTCGGAGCGCAGGTGAAGTCGAACCAACATTTCCCAGAAAATTGAACCCTCTCTACTCTGAATGGGCAGTTTGTTGTGGCAGCTCACAGTGAAGCCTGTGTTTAGAGGAGTGCTTCACATACGTCCATGTTTGGACAGCGGCAAATTAATTAGCAGGGTGTCCTGCTAGGACAGTCACCACTGCTAGGACGTGAAGCTATATTATCTAATTATTGAGCACTGTGCACAGCTAGCTCAGGTGGGAGGCTGTGATTGGTTCTGGCTTTGAGGGTGGGTCTTAGCTTCCCACTCCCCCCGCTGAGCCAGGCCTGGCTGATCTTTTCTGGGCCCCTGGATGTTCGGAGTCTGTGCGCCTCCGCGCAAAGATGTCACTTCCTGTTGTCCGTGGAGGAGTTAGCTGTAGTGTCCGTCTTCGTCTCCTCTGTGCTTCCAGGTGTTTGGAGCGCTGCGGCGTTGGGCCCGCCCCCGTTTTGAAGTGTTTCCTGTTTGTACTGTTGCAAGGCGCGGCTGACGGCGTCCTCCACCAACCTCCTGCTGACCCTCAGCAGCTCGGCCTCGTCTGGCTCCGAGCGTCGGCGTCCACCTGAGAGGGAAGAAAAAAAAAAAAATGTAGCTATAACAGCAGCATTCAGCTTCTATGCACCACAAATCTGGAACAAACTTCCAGAAAACTGCAAAACTGCTGAAACATTGTTTAGAGTCACCTTTGAAGCATAATCGATTAAGAATTTAACGATTGGCACTTGACTACATGTAATGTTTCGATTGTTGACTCTATGTTGCATGACTTTGTGTTTTTATGATGTAAAGCACTTTGAAATGCCTTGTTGCTGAAATGTGCTATACAAATAAAATTTGATTGATGCTTGATAAAACCGTGGGGTTTTTGATACTGTTGCAAACACTCCCAAATGTAGGAACAGGTTTTCAGCACGTGCTGCCATTTCGTCACTTCACACCTGTAAACAAACTGCCTCAGACTCTTGTATTTGAATTAAAACCTCAATCCTTTAGAGCTTTATTAAAACTTCATAGAGTAACGACCTCCGCAGCTCATCGTGTGTCGACTTATCATTCATTTGTCTCCGTCTTTCCATGGATTCACAATCTGACATGACATCAAACACCTTCCTCTTTACTCAGACAGATCCTCGGTCTGGTTTACAGCAGGTTTTAGAAAGAAAGATTTTTCTTTCCAAAGCTATCGAGAAAATAAAGTTCTTTTGCTTTGTTCTGCGTATCGGGGCGACTGGAGAGACTCGTCTCATCAGACATGCCAGATACAATGTCAACAGACAGCTGACCTTTGTCATGCCTCCTCCTGTCAACGTTTTTTTTTTTTTTTTTAAATCTGTGCTGCAGAAACGAATTCAACTCTAAAAAAACTACAAAAGTAAGTTGTGAACTATCCATACACTCTCACAGTTGTGCTTTCAGATTTGTTAAATATATGATTAAAACAGTCACAATGCAACCAAAAACAGCTTTTAAAAATAAGCATACAGCTTATTACAGTGGCCTGGAAGGATCAACAAAATGCTAAAGCCAAAACAGAAGACAAAGTGGAAGTTAAGCTAAAACACAGCACTGCGGCTTTTGCTGTTTTGTTGTGGTTTTTGCATTTTGTTGACCCTTCTAGGCCACGGTAGCGCAAAACTGTAGAAGCGCTCTCCGATTATATGCAATTAACAACATCTACTTGTCTGGTTTAAATTATTTGACAACCTTATATTACAGAATGAACAGCAGGGAGTCGGAGAAGATATGAAGCCATCATTTATGACAAAAATAGGAATGCCAGTTTTACCTCTACCCTGCCTCCTAATGTGCTTATAGAGTCTTTCAACTTGATCCCACTTTATCATAGAAAAACCACAAATATCAATGTATTTTACAGAGATTTTCTGTGGTAGGTCAGCACAGAAAATCCTAACTGTGAGTAAGTTGGAAAAATATTAGGTTTTACAAAGTCAGGTCTGGAATACATTACATGGTATATAAATACTAGCACCTTGTACCTGTGTAACTAACAGTCCAAATGTGTATAACCTGTTCAGCTTCCAAAAAAGGCTAATTGTTCGACGAAGTCTCCAGAACGGGAATCTGCAGAGCTGCTGAAGGCTGTGAGAGGAAGTGCAGCTCAGGTCACGTTAGCAAACCTAAACGGAGAAAGAGCCAACTCCGGGAAGTGTAACCCCAGATGAAAGACGCAGCTCGACACCAGAGGATCCGGACTATTAAAACAGCGCTGCGATGAGAAATCACAGAGCCGTGACTGCGGAGCTAAAGTGAGATCTTGTTAAGTCTGTTTTAAACAAAACAGTTTGTCAAGAGCGCCCTGCAGCTGAACACCACCGCAGGGCTGCTACTGTAAACATTTCTGTTCTCCAATTATTGTTGAAAAGAACATAAAACCGTTCTTTTCAGCAGTTAAAGAAAAGACTTATTTTTTTTTTCTGTTGAAGATCTGTCTGTAGGACAAGAAAAACAAAATTTTTTTTTTTTCCACTGAGTGTGATGTGAACCGGGTTTATAAAAGATAGAAACGTTTAACTACATTAACATATTTCACTGTCTGAAGCAGAAAATCATTTGCAGGTTAAAAAACTGAAGAGGTTTAAATCGCTCTCCAAATGCACAGCGTCAGAGAAATTAATCAAACTGAGTCAACTGGGACAGAATCTGGAATAATTCAAAATAATTGCACAGGCACTCTTGAGTCCCCCCCCCTGCTTTTCTCCATGTAACAATCACAATAATAGATGAGGCAACAACTGGGGCAACTTTTATAGGATTTCAGTCAGAGAACAGAAGCAGTTGTTGTGAACGACAACGTCGATATTCTTCGCTTTAACTCAAGATTCAAATCACTGTCAACTCAGTAGACCACGTCAATACGACTGCTTCTTACTTTGACGGCAAACTCAGTGAGATTCAAACACTAGTTTGTTTGCTAAACATCACGTATAAGTACAAACTTTCAAACCTATAATCAAGTAGCCAGTTTTTCACTCCATCATTTGGAAGAGTTGAAAAATTATTTAATGATCCGCTTTGCAAACATTTTGGGTACTTCTCATCTGTGGGAGGTTTCTCGGGGTTTATTTTAATTTTATTCCTCAAATACATTTAGATGGAGGCAGAAAATAATAATTATTATTCTGAAGATTATATATGAGCATCCTCGCTAGTCATAGTCTGAACCAAGCAGCTAAAAACTGGGTGTCTCCGCAGAAGAAAGGATGTTATGACAACCGTTATCTCACAGCTCCTGTGAATTTTGCCATTTTTCTCCAGTAATGAGAAAAACTATTTCTTTAGCCCGCTTAATTTCTTGATCACTCTGCGAAGGCTGCAGAGAAAATGCAAGGCGAACTGAGGGGGGAAATCAGGGGAGACGGACCGGCCAACCGGCGGTGAGGAGAAACTGTAAGATGGACATAAAGTCAATAATTCGTGTAGAAATACAGTTACAGTTGGCAGGCAGGCTGCAAGCCGGGGCGGCGAGTAATAGAAAAACCAGGCAACAATTTGCTTGGTCTGAGATATACACACACACACACACACACACACACACATCTCTGTTATAATCGCGTCATCATCTGATTACTAAGGACTGGAAGGAGATCCACCAGCTAATCTTCCCTGGCCTAACATCCCACTGGGCCAGTATGTTTGTTTTATCGTCGGGCAGAGTGGGGCCTTTTTATGCTTTATAGAAAAAGAGTGAATGCAGGAAGAAGAGCGAGACAGCCTGAGAGGACGACGAGGTCCGCAACGGTCAGAATCAAATCCCAGGGAGAAGATTAAAAAGCATGCTCGTTTCTCCTTAGCGTTTTGACCTCACATCTTTGTTGTTTTCTTTGTTCATTCACAGATCAGTGATGAATTATTTACATGAAAACAAATGTCAAAGGCACAGCTAGCAACAATGAAAGGAGGATCAGAATCCTAAGCAGTAGAGAGTAGAATAGGGAAAGACAGTAGAGGGTTTATTTTTGAAAACAGCAAAATGCTGGACTGGTTTCTACATTATGTAACAAAGAAGCTTTGATTCAGTTCTGATTTGGGTGCGATATTCTTAGCCAGCAGATAGTTTGTTCAAGAGAGACAAAGACGTCAGCTGGAGGACTAGAATTAGACAATTTTACATTTTTAAAAGCCACCATGCTGAAACTGCTGCTGGGCTCCACCAACAGCAGCAGGTTTTGAAGAAGACTCAGTGAGGTGTGTATAAAATCCAGTTTTTAGTTGCTTGGTTCAGCCTCTACATGAAAACGACTTGTTTGTTGGTAACAAAGAGCTGAAACAGCACTGCAAAGGAGAAGTGAATTTCTAGTGGCATTCATGTCCAACTTGTTACACTTCGTCTGGCAATGACTGTGGGAGAAGATGTGTAACAGAGTCAAAGCGGTCAGCATAAATCATGGCCCCTTTTACATGATTCAATCAAATTTCCTGAAAGTCTAATCTGTACTTACATTTTGACACATTCTGCATGTCTTGTAGGTAGGGAAAAAGCTACTTAATAATAGTGTAAAACTCATTGGAGTATAGATGTTTACATTGTGACTAGGCAGAGAAACGGCAAAAAAAATGTGCAAAGGTTTAAAATACAGCTACATTAACTCGGCAGCTTGACTGTACAACAGCTGTCTTATGTTCTAATACTCGGATTAAGGAATGACTGATTGCTTCGCTGGTGACTGTAATCAGAGGCAATCTGCTCGCCGGCGCCTCGCGGAAATCGGAAATCAGAAATCAAAACCTGCAACTTATGCATCTAAGTTTTATGACCTTAAAAAATTATTAGTCACACCAGATTGTCACCACTAAGAGTATATTCTGTTGACGTGACCATTGTGCCTGGTTTGGGTTTAGGATGTTCTTGGTGACAAAAGCCCAAACGGAAACCAGGAGGCACTGGCAAATAAACTCATGTTAGCTTCACTATTTGTTGTTTTTCCTCCTCACTTGTTTTCTACCTAACGAGATTTTCTGCTCCTTTCTGGTTACTCGTGCTTTATCAAGTTTCGAATCTAAGGAGCACTGATGCTGTTGTACTGAGACGCGATTAGATTACCCGTGACCTCCCTCTTGGAATGGACTGACTCACGCCTCCGACTGATCTCTGTGCATTTCTTCTCCCTCTGAACTTCGCTGTCTGAATTTCTCCGAAACCAGAGCCACTTTTTGGGAGACTGCGCGCACATTTCTGCATAAATCAAACAGGTGCACTTAGCTCTAATGAGCAACTCCTGCTCAGGGTCATTTAAATCAGATGATGCAGACCTTGCTTGCCTTCTCCACGGCTCTTACAATCATGGGGGTGAACCTCTGCTCATTACCGATGGTTTGGTCTGGGCGGCCAGCAACCAGCAACCACTCCGAAATATTTTTTCCATCCACTTACGGAGCCTTGCAGAAGTATTCATACCCGCTGAACTATTTCACTTTTTGTCACACTAGAACAGCCACCTATTTTTATTCTGATTTGTATTTAATGAGTTTGACCAACACAAAGTAGTGCACGACTGTCAAGTGGGAGGAAAAGGGTACGTAGTTTTTCCAAATTTTCCAAATAAAACCTGAAATGTGTGGCGTACCTGCACACCCAGTCGCCATGAATAAATAATGAATAGAACAACCAATTAGATCCATGATTTCTGCAATTATACATTTGTTCAATTACGGCTTCCTCCAGCCACATGTTGTTGTGACTTTGAGCACGTGCTTAACCCCAAGTTGCCTATGGTTACGCGTTTTCAGTCCACTTACTTTGTATGTGGGGTAAGCCTTTACCAGCTCTGCTAACTTTTAGACAATTTGCATTCTATCTCAATTTCACTTAGAAAGGAATGTGAACAGCAGTTTTTAAGTCTTTCTACAGATAGCTAGCTTTAGGGTTGAATTGACTACACCATTAAAACATATGAATATGCATTAAATTTCTCAATAAGTTTACCCTGTTGACTGACTAACCAATTTCTGAGGAAAACAGGCTGCTCAGGATTTTTTCTAAAATAGTTTGCAACACAAAAGAGGAGCAAGAAATGCATATCAGAATACTCCGATAAGCAAATGCAAACAAAACAAAACAAAAAAAAAATGCACAGTTTAAGAAACTGTACTGCAAATAAAACATAAATTTTGCATTTTCTAGTATTTCTTGAGGATTTGTAAAAAATAGGGCTACAAAATAACTAAAACAACATGAATTTGCGCTGCCATTTTTGAACACTGTAATGACAGTATCAGTTACGATGAACTCACATTTTTCTGACTCTTTTGTTTCCCCATCACAATGTTCCCACCCGTGTTTGTGAGATTTAGCATCCGACTTACTAAAACTCTACCTCCACCGAGGACAGCGAGGAAATCCGACAAACGGGTCGAATACAACTAGAATGCAAAATCTGAACGGATGACACTTGAATGACCGTCCTTCCAAATATTCCATTTGCATAATAGCACGCATTAATATTTTAAAAATGAATGTTATTAGATATATTGTTAAGTTCCAAAGTGGTTGAAACCATGTATTGGTTTTACTCCTCTTCACAGCTATCTGCTACCATCACATGGAATCACAATAAAATAAACTGTGGGTGTAATTTCAAAGAAAACGTAAAGTATCTAGATCTTCAACTAACAACAGATGTTGTTTGATAAAAAAATAAAATAAATCAGCTACATTTTTAGAAAACTGAAGAGTAGTCTACAAAAGTCCTTTCCTCAAAGAAACAAGAGGTGATTCTTGATGTAACAAGGGCATAAACCCAGGCAGCACAGCTAATGGACACTGTCCCTAATCACTTCCTGCCCAGCTGCTCTAACCGAGACAGAGGCCAGCTCAGCTCATTTATAGCCTCACTTTGAAAAAGGCAAGTCAGCATCACATTTAATTCAGCGAACCACAAGTTATGCATCCATCTGATTTTCAGTGCAAAACATTTTCAGTGATTGATGTTTTGTAATCAAGAATCATTAATCAGAGTATTATTCATTTCGATTGTGTTGGGATTGGAACATATTAGGATCTTAACTTGTAATCAGAGATAATTTAGGTTATAAATTAACCTCAGTGCCCTAATTGCAGACGTGTTATGAGTACACATACTTGAGCGCTTGACACGGATCGGACTCTGAGTCAAATCTGCAAAAAAGAACAAACATCGACTGTTAAATAAGGACAAAATGAAGAATAAAAGCATGCACAAGTACAGTAAATACAAAATTATCCTAAAGAGCTGAGTGGTGCTGTGGAGCCTCTACGGGGTAAAAATAAGCTGCACGTGTGCATTTCTGGGTTATGGTGCAATGCTAGAAACCAGAAGTAGGTAGAGCATCTATCATAACAGGCTGCATGCTGTTTAAAATATGAGAGTACATACAATAAATCTTTGTTTTATATTAAGACTGGTAGAAAGGCGAAAATAAAACGGCACGTGAATTCCAGAAAGTAAAAGGCGGCAGATATTTTTTGTATTTTGTCTGCGGATCATCTTCTGTTTACATGAATCATCCACAAAACTCAAACTTTAGTCCTGATGTAAGTCGGCTTATCGCTGCTTCCCAAAGGTCTTTTCTGTGCGTTTCTCTGATAAGGGCACATATGTTTGAGTAAAAATCCTTTTATCTGAATGTTCGATCTCAACTCTGATACAATGCAAGCCTTTATGATGGCTGTAAAGCTGCCCTTCGTACTTGTTTCGCAAATACTTTACTCTATTTGACGAGCAACCAGGATGACAGGTACGTGGAAAATCATTTACGCGACTTATCTCGAACACCACATACCACACGTATTCAAGCAGCATCCTGAACATAAGATACAACACTGCCTCTTTCACCTCTAGTGTTATATCCTTTTCTTTACTTCCTTCACCTTTTCCTATCAGCTTCCTTCTCCAGCCTTCGTGCCTTTATAATCAACCTTGTGTCGCTCTACGTTTTTTTGTTGTTTTTTTTTTTTTTTTGCTGGCAGTGTTGTCATGGCTACAGAGATGAGAACCAGACAGGCACTTCAACTCTGAACAACAGAAAGAGGTTGCACTGACATTCATTCATGTTTGGCAGGTTTCAGTCGCTTCAGTCTCAAAGCCTCTTTTCCTTTCACACCACTTAAACTTTGTTCCCCCCCTCTGGAACTACTTGTATTTTCCCCCTCCCAGACTCTTTCAAGTCCCTTTTATCATTTATTATGAAGGACCTTCCTTAAACTGTCAGCTACTTGTGTTATTCAAGAAGTCTATAAAGCTGCTTGTGAGGATGCAGAAATTCAGTTCAATGTGACTGACATGCTGGTGGAGTTGCTTGACATAGATTGCTCATCTGATGTGAACTTGCATAAACAATTTCAAGTGAAAACTATTAAAAAAAACCCTCTAATGTTTAAAATATGATCTACGGTGAAACGCTGAACTCTTCCTGACTTGCGTTTGTTGAATTCTGAAGCTACTTCTATAAAAGTTACTTTAACTATCTGTAAAAGGTTTTATCTGCAGACAGACACGGGGCATATTCTCGGTCTCACTGTACATCAAGGTTTTATAGTTACACTTTTAAAACCAATAACATTTCCTGTTAAACTGTTTGTATGATTTAAAGTACTTTAAGCGGGATGCCAAAGAAAAATTGAGTCAAGTCTACAGTCTTCTGTTCTCTGGTCGCCATCTCACATATCTATTACAGTGAAACATTAGAAGATACAAGCTCTACAGACAGAACAAACACTCGTTTGGATTATTTGTTGACCTTAAAAGAACTTTTCGCACAAACAATACCCAAAAAATACTAATCAATAAACTTGGGTTGTCTGGAGTAAGAGGGGAGGCAGTGAATTTATTAAGAAGTTGAAACATCTTCTAAAGTTGGGAGGTTCTCCTCTGAATTAACGAATATTTTTGTGGCGTCCAGCAGGGATGGATGTTTGGCCCAAGTGTGCATCATGGAGACAATATAAGAGTACTTATCTGTCCTTAAGCCACTGGTTATCTTGGAACAAAAACATATATTGGGCAAACATATAACAAGCGTTTTAAGATTAAAACACTGAAAGTGAAAAACTCTAAAGGGTTAAAATATACAAGAAACTTAACCAGAAGTCTCCATTCACTATGCACAAATAAAACCCAAAGAGGTCATAAACTGTGATTCAGATTCACCGCATATAAAGGTTCACAGTTTTATCATGCTGAACATATTCCAAGTCTAGCACCATAACTGCAAAACATTACATGAACTTTTCATTTCCCAAAAGGTGCAATATGCATAATTCACTAGGTAGGATATAAAAATGGATCTTTTATACAATTCATTAACTCTGCAAAGCCAGAAGCAACATATTGTCATCCAAAATTCACAGTTTATTCCTTTTTAAGAAAGAACTATACAACCAGAGGGGTTTTATAGATTTCAGAGTACAGAGTTGAGTTTTTTTATGTTGTATTTCTGCCTGTGAGGTCCCAATCTGGATTTACGTATTCAGGCAATGAAGCAATTTAAATCACAGTAGAGATACATGTTGAACGTCTAGATACTTCACTTCTCAGCATGTAAAAGCATAAAATATAGTAGTTTTAAATGAAATACTTAAATAAAAATTTGTTTTCTTATAGCTTTTTGAGACAAACTTTGACATTTACACACAACTGTTTTAAATAAACTGAAACTACAAGTGAAAAAAATGCTGGTAATTAGTCAATCATTTCTGTGTAATAAATGTCACGTTTTACTGCTATCTCGTTTACTGACAGTAAATAAATGAGTGATAAAAACTGTTGAGTGGCAAAACGCTACACATAAAAATACATGCATTAGTGTTCCTCCATAAACACAGTCATTTCGGCAGACATGGAAAGGTGAAGATCATAATTATTCTTTTACCTTCCTAAAAATAAGGACTGCTGTGACACAGTAATAACTCCCTTTATGATCCAGGAGCATAAAATGGAGAATACGTAGAGCAAAGGCTGAGATGTCGTAGGTACAAAGTAGATGGTATTTAGAAATTTGGCTGCACATTTTCAGCGTGAGTAACGGGAGGTGGCAGCGCGTGCTGATCTACGTTGTTCTGTGTGCTGCAACCTGTAAACTGCATGAGCTCAAACTCCTGCATTTTCATTCATCTTGTCCTTTATCAGCCCCAGACATCCAGAGGAGTCCATTTTTGGTCAGGTCAGTCTGCTGAATGCTAAAGCAGCTTTTTCAATACTTACCACTTTTTATAGCAGCTGGTTGTTCCTAAAGTTTATCGTTGCAGCCTATTTGCTACGGGTGATGCTAACCACACACTAAGGCTCGACATGCACAGTGCATGCAGCAGCAAAAGGACCCATAATAATCCAATTAAATACTTAATCATATCCACTGGATTCATGAGACTACCTATAATGTTTATATCCAGCCTCATAATCTGCTGTGATGACTAATTCTTCCCATTTCAGCAGATTTCCTGAAAGCTTGAGCAGAGGTTTACACGGAACGCTAATAAAGCATATGTGGCACGACAAGATGGAAAAGTAGAAAGAGCAAGGGGGGGGGGGGGGGGGGAAGGGGGGGGGGGGGGGAGGGAAAAGAAAAAAAAAAGCCAGCAAGGGGGGACAGCCCAAATGGGGGTCCGAAAGGGAAATAAAAAAAGA
>CAEGAE010028205.1:0-65370 GCA_903067095.1 Girardinus metallicus | reverse complement strand
TATTGTATTATTTTAAGTGTACCAAGATATTTAAACTAGAAAGTAGACAGAAATACTTTGTGATATTTCATGTTTTTTAAGTGTAGCTGGACAAATACCAGTGCTTCAGCTCAAATAATTACATTTCCACTTTTGCCTATTTATAACAGAGAGTTTAATGCAATACTGAAATATGTGATTCTGACAGTTA
The DNA here is from genome assembly GCA_903067095.1 of Girardinus metallicus. Taxonomy (NCBI): domain Eukaryota; kingdom Metazoa; phylum Chordata; class Actinopteri; order Cyprinodontiformes; family Poeciliidae; genus Girardinus; species Girardinus metallicus. The sequence goes on along the minus strand of CAEGAE010028205.1, from coordinate 65,180 downwards.
AAATTTGGGGAGAACCAGGAAGTCCATGGTGTTCTTTATACCACATCAACAAGGAAGATTTTGTGTCTTATCTGCGAACTACTGACTGGCAATCAAAGAAAGCAGATATCATGTAAGTCACTCATCACATCGACTGAAGGTGTAACAAAAATATCACTGCAAAACCTGCATCTGACTGATTATTACCTGGTTTAAGAGACAAAATCACTTTGCTTTTACTCAGACAGATAAAAGGTGACCTATTATGCTTCCTAGAACAGGTTAGGACACACAAAACACCGTGATTACATTTTTTGCTGCTTGCTGCAGCGAGGTGTACTTGGCTATGGATGGCAAGCTAAAGAATAGCCTTTATGGCTTCCAACATTGTGCGCATGCGCAGAACTTCCGTATGCAAACAATAACAAACGTGTCCATACAAATAAAACACGTTAAAGATAATTTATTTAAAAATATACTTATTTGTAACATGTTTACGCCAAAGCAAGGATTAAGGCAGTAAATCCCGTATAATGGTGGACATGTGGATATTAATAAATCGGCAGGTGTAGCACGTACCTGATAAACCAGCGAGTGTTCGCTACGACTGCATTCATATGGATCTTCAGGACAAAGTCTCATTATATTACCGATCAATGCATCACGTCGCTTGTGGTCATGAGTAAAAACCTTGAAAAACCGCATAACTGACAAAATAGCTTCTCGCGTTTGCTCGCCAGAAAAAAAAGCAAAGTGTCGCTCACCGGAAATACGTCACCGCGATTTTGTCGAGAAATACTTTTCTAGTTATAATATTTGAACTAAATTATGTAACTTAATAGAATATTGACTAGAAAAAATATTATCCTCTGAAAAGTAGTATTTTAATTAAAATAAATAAATATGTTACACTTTGTTGACGAATATTTTAAGAAAATTCCGGAAGTATTCTTCAGCGCATGCGCATCGAAGCTAATGACGTGGTTTCCGGCTTCCGGACACGTGGCACGCTGGAAGAACGCCGGTAGCATCTGGCGTCAGCAACGGACGCTGGTTACTGTTTTCAGGAGAAGAGACACGGCTAAAAGATTAAGCACATGTTAAAGAAGAATGGGAAGAGAACGAGCCATCCATCTGAGATCTAAATCCGAGAGACGTAGCTTCACCGATTTTGACCGAACGCCGCCGATGCTGATTGAACTAAGCTAGACATGCTAAGGTAACTAGCTGCCATTTGTTTATAGCAACAGAGAGGAGGAGGGGATTTTGGATCATTCTCGTCTAAAGAAGGGGTAAACAAGCCCCTGATCCTATTCTCCAGCCATCCCAGGATGCGACCATCATGCGATTTATCACGACTAATTGTCCCAGGCGTGCCGATCAAGATCAAGCTACTAGCTTCGCCGCTGCTAGCAATTGCCAACAGCAGTTGTTAGCGACTAAGCAAGTGTTTGCTAACTATTCAGGATGAACATTTTATATATTTTGTGTAATTTTAAGGTGTTTGGAACTTCATCTTATCGCAACAGGCCGCACATGCTACAGCCAATCTAACCAGTGCTTTGATGATATGACTCCGGATGACATTAAGGCCCGATTGATGCACACGCACATCCGCTGACCTAAAAACAGGTTTTGTTATTTGGTTTCAATGTAGAGTATTTAATTATGCTGAATAATAATTGTAAAAAATAAAGGTAACTACTTCACGGATTTCGTTCTTTTCGGAACGCAAGCCCCGCGAAAAACGAGGGTTCCACGTAAACCAATGCACACATGTGGACGTCTATTAGAAAAACACCTCAAACATACAGCTTCTTTGAGTGACGTTACAAGCATTTTAAGGATGAAGGAATAGGTTTGCAAGTCCAATCCCACCTGTGAAGTACAGTGGTGGCTGTATTATGCTGTGGGTTGTTTTGCTGCAGAATTACCTGGTGAATTTCACAAATTAAATGAGGAAAGGAAATCCAAAACGTTTGACCTAAGTTGCACAGATTAAAAGACAATTCTAACCAACACTAAGAAAATGCATGTAACGTTCTGAATTTAATAAAATTTTAAAAAATCTAAAGTTTTCTGATTATTCAGCTATTTAACAAACAAAATAAAAATGAAAAATAGGTAACTTGAACTTACCTACAACAGGAAAAGTAGAGTGATTTAATGTCTTAAAGTAAAAAGAAAGTCTTTTTATAAGTTGTGCTAAAACAAAATCCATTCTGAAAACTTCCCATTCAACTCACTAATAAAAACGAATAAATTCAGTTATGGTGCATTACTTTTAATGTGCTTCCACCCACTCACACTCGACAGGAGAAATGTAAAACTCCATAAAATGTTCTCATGCCAAACTGAAATCATATTACAGTGGAAAAAAAAAAGAAACCCTAACTTTAAATTTCAGCCTGTAAGAGACTTGAAGTCAAACACATCACATTTGACAGTCTAATGGAAGCAATACGTTCTTGGGAAGATGTTTAATTTTACTTTGAATCTGTGGAAGTTGCGAACAAATAAGTAATTAAACTAACTAATCAAATATTTTGTAGGTGAAAAAGACTCAGAAATGTCAGCGCCAAACACATACCAACAAGTAAAGAAGATTAAGGAATGGATACACGATTAAGAGCAGAAGTGTTTTAAAAGCTGGGATTGTGATGAATCTACAGTTACACAACCTGCTTGCTGAAAAGCTGTTGTAAAACATATTTTGCACTAAAGGCATTAGCCAAAAATGCTAATGACAGGGCAAAAAAAATAATCATTTATTATAACAATAAATGAGGAAAATCCAAATGAATCCCTTTTCAACTGTTTCAACATTTGACCTGACAAAACAAAGATCCAAGTCAGATTGAAATGTTCAGTGTAAAAAATATTTCTCCTGCTGTGGAGATCAAGAATGCAGGACTTTCTCTGCTCCTTCACAGCCCTGCAGCCTTATCCTTTCATCTCTGCGTTACACCTTGTTTTCATTCGTATCATAAGTTCAATATACGATTGACCAAAGAGGTTTTAGCTTAATCAGTCTACTTTACTCAGCCATCTTATTCAAAATAAGTTAAGACGACATCAAGGAAAAACCTGCTGCCTGAAAAAGTTAACTGCTATAACATTAATATTAACTCTATTTAATGTTTATTGACTTTAGTTCAGCAAAAAAAACTCATAGCCCACACGGCAACAGCGAGACTAAAAAAGTGTGGGTAATGATGGAAAACACAAAGAAAGGAGGCAAAAGTGCAGTAAAATAAATCTAAACTACAGCGAAAATCGGCATAATCCTATTCAGAACTGTATCAAACCATTTGCACAGTAAATCCAGGGTCACAGTTTCCACCCTTGGAGACAATTAACCCCAGAAATTGTGTTTCTAAGCTACAGACGCAAATTAGCTCCAGCTTACTTTATATTGTAGATGCGATAAATAAAAACATGGTTATTTACAAACATATCAGCGCCATTTTTTTTTTTAAACATGCTTCTGTTCTGCATGTTACATTTAATATTCTGCTAAATAAGTCAGGTTAACTCGTCGATGAGTGGTAGAAATGAGGAAAATATGTCATTTAAAATATTTGGCATTTTCCACCCACGGGTCCTCAATAGTCATCTTTAACTGATGTACATACTGCGCAAACTGCCTGAGTCATTCATCCCACGTTCACCTCATATTTAGCCTGCAAGGAGTTTGACTTTTCTCATGCCTGCATGAGTCATAGGTCAGAGTTAAGTGCCTTAGCAAACAAACCAAAACATTGGAAAATCATCAGGTAGGTCTGAAAATTACATGACTGAAAATGAGTGAAAAGCAGCCAAGGTTCATGGGAAAAAATACTGACGAAGATAAATCGATTACAAGGACATTTGGCTGCTTCAAACTAAAATGTAAAAAAAAAATTTTATGGAAATTTTGCATTTAAATTCTTATTCAAAAAGGGAGCTTATTATGTTCTGCCACATGTGTTTACTAAATATTTCAGTGCACACATAAAAATGTTTTTATGTCTTTTTTTTTTTTTTTATAAAGCACGCCTATCCTCTATCCTGATTTGCATAATTACTGTCACGCAGCTGGAGGCTCCTTCTGCCTCTGGGAACGACTCGTCACAGCCAAATTTAGTCAAGCTGCTTCATTTTCCACATATCTGTTAATAGATTACAGTCATTTTATAACTTGGTGATTTTTTTTCATCTGTCACAGCACTTTCCTGAACGCTGTGATAGAGACGGATGGGGACGCTGATGTGAGGGGACAGAGGCACAGGCGAAAAGGACAGACACATGTGGGCTTGGGGTCATTGTTGTGTGTCTGTGTACAGTTAAAGGCCAGATTTATGTGCAGCCTGTCCTCAATCAAGCGTGTACATTCCTTTGCTAACTCAATACACACACATACACAAGAATCCAAAGTGTGCACTGTGCAGCAAATCCATGTATCCAGAGGCATCGCTGCACCTAAAACGCATCTAAAAATGGACATACAAGCACTAATCCATGTACTTTTCCCTTCTCTTCTCTCTGGAGATTTCTTTGTCGGCGTTTGCTCATAAAATCCCTAACAATGGAGACACTCAGAAACATCAGTGACCCAAAAACAAGCGCAACAGAAAACAGTCCAATAAAAGAAATCCTATAAAAATTATGTTTATTCCCAGAAACTCCATTTCTTAGTGTCGTAAATGCCACATCCTCTGCTTTGTTTCTGCTCTCGCCTTGTTGTCTCTCCTGCTTCACCTTATAAGCTAATCTTATTTTTATTATTTTTTTAAAATCTGAACATTCCTGTTGCTTCATTTTTTTTTTTTATTGCTGTGTTTGGTTTCAATTTCATTGTCGCCTCATCCGTCTCAGTCTTTTCTCCAAATCCGCCTTAGACATCAGACTCTCCTCCACTTCCCCTACTTAGACCCCTTTGTTTTCTCCAAATTTTCTACATCAATGTCAATAATTCCATTCTTCTAGTTTTTGGGAAATTTCCTTAAATATATTAGGTTAATTAATTGGCCAATGGAAATTACCGTAAGGTGTGAGTGTGTGTATGGCCTCTGTTGGTCAAGAAACCTGAGCTGTGCTGTCTTTGGGTTTCAAATGTTATTTTCTTTGCTAATAAAAATCTAGAAAGTGTTGCATGCATTTGCATTTAACCATCCTTTACTCTGATGGCCCGAAATAAAATCTAGTGCAACCGATTGTCTGCAGAGGGCACGCAACATCTGATATAGCATGATCTTTAACAGATCTGACTTTTTCACTTTTTGTCCTGACATCTCTATCACAAATTTCAACATGAACAAAGTAAGGCAAAATTGTAAAGTGGGACAAAAGTGATGAATGCTATACCAAATAACTTTATGTCTCTATGACACGTGGAAGCAGCTTCATGCTCTATAGAAGCTTTTCCAGCAGGACAATAACCCTGAACATACACTCGAACTTTTAAAAACAAGTAACTTTCCTTCCAACTCACAAGCATCTTTTCCTTTGCATTGGTCTATCAAAAAAAAAAAACGTATTAAAATTCACCCACAAAATGTGAAAACCTTGAAGGAACATGAAAACTTCTCTAAGGCGCCCTACCTGCTGCTTATGTTCTTTGAAATTTGCAGCTTCTTGGAGGTTTTGGGTGCCAAAACTAAAAGCCACAAGTTGCATTCTTGGAAGTTCTCCGTTTCAAAATATGTTTATAACAGAAATAGTTTCCTTATGATGCCCTGTCTGCCTTTTTTTCTTCTTGTAGATGTTGTTTTGTTAGCTCTGTTTACACCAAGATTATAATTCATCTACTCTCAAAACAGCTTTACATGTCAGCAATTGAAAAAAAATATAGTAATTTTTCAATATTTGCTGTTTTCATCAAGACGGCAAGCTAACAAAACTTGCTTTTCTTGCACAAAGATAAAGTCAGTTTAACACTAAATAAAACTCATTCCAAAAACAAGAACTTAAGATTGACTTTAAATTGTTTCATTGTCTTTATTAAATTCCACTGTAGCATTTATTTTCCCAGGTAAATGTTACTGTGAAATGTTTGACATCCTCAAAACCCTTTTTATTACTGAAACATTATCTTATTTACTGCAAGTTCTCATCTGTACCTGTTCTGATCATTTTTTTTTATTTTGGGAAAAATACGTATTTGTATTTTTCCCAAATACAAAAACCATACTCTCGTTTGGTTTTTGCTGCTGCACACCTGCAGTCAAACTGCATGACATTTAATCAGTACTGTTTCAGATGGTGCTCGTGTTTCGAAGCTTCAGTGAGTCTGGATCAAACGTGAAATGTGAAGGATTGCAATGTAGTTCTTTAAGACGCTGAACAGTAGAAACAGCGTCCTTATATATACGTCTCAAAAGTTTTGCTGCAGATGTACAGATTACAAGTAAACACACTTGAAGAAAGAATTAGATTTAAAAAAGGGGGAAAAATACAAATGTGCTCAAAAGAAGACTGAATATGCCTTTTGTGATGGGGGAGTGCGTTCATGGAAACCTCTCTTCTTTTGGACGGTAGATTTGACCTGGAGTAATTATTGGTTTACAATTGAGAGCAAATTAAATGGAAAACATTAAATGTTGTTTTAAAGATGGTGTCTAATGTGAGCCGGCTTCATTTTACCGAGAAGCGTAGCTGGTAGCTTTAGAAAATCCAATAGCAACTCATGTCAGAAGAACGATTTCAAGTAGCAGCAGTTCTCTTTAGGCCTGGGTTTGTCAAATATTTGGAAAATATAAAACATGGAATTCATTTGACTTGAATGAAAGTTAGACGGGAGTTTACTAAATCCTGTTGATTATCTTGATTCTTGCACCTCTTGTACACGAAGCAGATTTTCTCTACCGCCTTGTATTTTGTGAAATCCTGCAGTGGGAAGGATCCATACTTCAGTCTACAGCTGTGATTTTATAACAAATATAAGTTTCTTTAGAGAAAAAAAAATGTACGGCTTCATACAGAGCCAATTTTACAGCTATTTGGGGCTCTGGGCTGGAGCCAGTTTCGGTCCTCTATCCACAAATTATTATAATTTTTTTGTCCTACAATACCGTACTGCGATAGGTAGGCTTACACACCAGCTGGCAAGAATTGATGCATGGTCAGTTTAAAATGTCCCCTGGCAGATCTTCATGAAATGTTTGTAAAATAAATATTCATTAAAAAAAATAACTAGATAAATCTTTGCTTCCCCAAGACGCTGGGCCCTGGGCTTCTACCCTTGCACACATAACTTTGCATTATTTTGGGCAAGTTGTTGAGATTATTCTGAGAAACAGTTCAGTCTCTAAACCTTTGTGGACTAAGTTGAAATGCGGAATAAAACCTTTAGGGATTTGGACTCGCGGAGAAAACAAGGAACATATTGTCTGCTGCTTGCTTGTCTCATTGTCAGACTGAATTTTACACTTCTGTGTGCTAAGTTGTGATTTATTTCAGTTTTTTCTCTCAGTTGTTTATGTTTCTATGTTCGGAACCTTGCGCTCAAACTGCACCAGCTGCAGAATAAAAGTACTAACTGCTAATGACTTAATAAAACATTTTAATTGGTATTGTGATGGGAACTTTTCAGGTTTTGGGGAGGAAAGGACATGTTAGGGTCTGGTAGGATAGAGGGGGAGGAGGGGGAAGAGGAGAAGGTGAAGGGGAGGGTTTTCTGAAGCGAGGGGCCATGTTAATTTGGGAAAAATGTAAACAGCATGTGTAACTGTTCAAAGCGTGACCGACTCATTTTATATCAGCCCCCCTCCCCTCGCCTCTCCTCCCCTCTGGGTGCTCCTAACTTCTGTCAATCTGCACTGCATTAACCCCTCTGCAGCCAGTTTCCCCTCTCCTTTTATCTGTTTCTCCTTCCTGTCCTTCACACACACACACACACACACGTAACCTCTTCGCCACAAACCTTCCTGACTTCTTGTATGCACCGTGAAGAATTGGCTTGAGCGAATCAGAAGATGTGAAGGAGTTCAGTTTATCCTCCCTTTTTTTCCACATCTCCCTCTGTCTCTCCTGCTTCCTTTGTTTCCTCTGATTGGAGCTCCCTGATCCAAGACACACTAAAGGTTTTATCTGAAACACACCGAGTCTAATGCTCCATGCAGATTTTTTTTTTTTTTTGTCTTTTGACAGTGTGAGAGTGTGTTCTGCAGCATCAGGCAGAAAAGGAGCTGTGTGGAGTCAGATACGGTTGAACCTGGAGAGATTAATGCTCTGAGAGTCAAAGGCAATGTCTTATTGTGTATTTATTTGCTCTGTGTGTCAAGGGAAGCAGCTTAGCTTTATATTTATTATCCTTTTAAAGTTCTACTCAATTTGCTGATAGTTTAATATTCTCCACCTTCTGGCCACCCAGACTGGTCAAAGGATGAAGGTAGAAAAGAGAAAAAGGTGTCCAGTGCAGGATTTTACCACAAATTCTCCTTCTGTCTTTCTTTCATTTCCTTTTTTTTTTACATTTCCCTTCCTTTTATAGACGAGGAGAAGCAGCCGGGCCAGTCATCCCAAGAGGAAACACTATGTGTGCGTGTGTGTGTATCTGTGTACTCTCACACCCTGACTAAAGTGAATCATGTACTTTCTCATATCAGTGACAGTTAACTAGACAGGGGGCTCTGGCTGCTCTGACCCGCTTGTCACACGTTCAACTTTTAGCTTTTACTTTTTTCTCTGTCATTTTACGCTCACAACTTTCACCCCAAACTCACTTTTTTTTTTTATTTGTAATGGATTTGTTCAGCGTTCAATTGAATTTTTGTTCTGTGTCAGGTTTTAGCAGTGGTGCCCCCTGTCTGCATTTGACAATAATTATTTTTATTTTAATACTTAATAAATTGATATTTATTTAAGATGGATGAGTACATGAATATTTATTTTTAAATCAAGTGTGATACCCCCCAACTTTAGTACTTTACACTCATCTAGCCATCCCATTTTATGAATTATTTATTCATTTATTTGTTGGTTTATTTTTTTTTTGTATTGTTCAATCATAGTTCACCATATAAAAAAAAAATGTCTGTAAATAATTCCAACATAACATGCTTATGTTAGAAAATAAAGCTGTTGTATTCGTAGCCAGTGAATTTTGGGGCGTTAAAATGAATAAACTTGCTCTATCAAATCATCTTGTGTTTTTAAGATTCTTTTTCATTGGACCAACATTTTAAGTCCTTTCATTGAAACATGAATAAACAAAGTCTTTAAATTCTGCTATGACTTTTGGGTTTTAATGTGCCCCCCAACCCATGGTCACCCCTGACAGTATTTACCGGAGACGCACCTGCATTTAAGGCCAATTTGCAAATCATTAATTTTTTTTGGGGGGGGAGTGGGGGGGGTTGGAGGGTAAATAAGTCAAACATTTTCGAAGAGTTTAACTGACATCACAGTTGCTTTTACAGCTTATAAAAATCAAACGCTAATGGTCTTACCTCTACAAAAGCTGCTCATTATCTCCAGCTCTGTTTATTCCGTTGTTGAGGGAGGAAAAAAAAAAAAATCAAAGAAATTTTCTTGACGTCTTAGCTCAACTTTCTGAGAGAGAGAGAGAGAAATAAATAAATAAAAAACGGAGATAAGTCAACAGGTGATGTCCTCCCGTGTTTTCCTGAAATAAAAATCAACACGCGACATGATGAAACCAACCCAGGACTTTCTCGCTGACTTGTGTGGTCCGTGTGACAGACTGCACGACGGCGGAGCCTTTTTGTAGCCTTTTCCTCCTCCTCTTTTTCTCCCATTCCTGCCCTCCTTTTCCATCCTTGTCTCCTCTTCTTCCCTCGTTATCCTCTCCCTCCTCCTTCCTCGGTGATTCACCGGGGTTGACGCACCAGTTGACAGAGCCGCTCAACCACCGGACTTGTCACAACTCATTCCTGCCTCTCATCCGCTCGTCATCCCGGCGAACACAACCTGACTGCGGTCGTTTGATCTTTTAATCCGCGGCGCTTTAATAAGGAGACGAATCCGCCTGGATCAGCTGACCAGGCAAACCCGACAGTGCAGGAAATAAGTTATTACTGATGCCCTCGCTAAATTATATGTAGTCGTTCTCGTGTGGATTTCATTTCACCGAAAATTTTGGGGCAAATGCCATTTATTTATTTATTTATTTACTTATTTATTTTTTATTTATTTATTTATAATGGTGGCAATAAAAATGACTTTCAAATACACGGTGAGTGAAATTGTGTTACAACAAAAATAACTGAAATCACTATGAAATAAATTCGTCTACTTTGTAAAGTTGGTAAGAGATTAACTATTAAATAAATAAATGTTGAAACACTCATTGAGGTAGCTACCCTTTAATTTTACATCCCAATTTAAATTAATAATCCCTGAATGATGTCAACAAGTCTTTCATCCCTCTTCCTTCTTCTCGTTTTCTTTCTTTCTTCCTTTATTATTATCATTATTATTTAAATCACCATGGTGAATTTAAATCACCGTGGGATTTTTTTATGTTGCCTCAAAAATCCCAAGTTAGAATCCCTTGAATCTCCTCTATGCATGCTTTTTCTCCCACTTGTCTGCGTATTATTTCCACACTCTAAAATAAGTGCTTTCTTCTTCTTTTTTAAAAAAAATCCAGTTTACCTAAACATTTTAGGTAAATTAACGTGCTCATGTAGATTATCGTTAGGTGTGAGTTTATGTGTCGTCAGAGCTCTATTGATTGCTCGGGATTACAACACCAAACAAACCTCACCATGCAATGACGTGGCAACCAAATAGACGTTTCGTTTAAGAAAAAGCAAATCAGCAACGAAAAGCTACGAGGACCTTAACATGTAGAGAATAAAGCTGTAAAAGATTTAGAAAAATATAAATAAATAAAAATGCATACTTAAATAATTCCCGCAGCTCTTAAACATAGTAGGTTATTGTTATTATTTTTATTAATTTTTTAAATAGCCATTCCATTCACGTTTGGAGAAATGTGTCCGCCTATATTTTTGCGCTTTCGTGCAAAAAAATCCCCACAGACATTTTGGTAAAAATCCTCCTTAATCAAGCCGAGATCCAAAAATCCGTTAAAGTCAAGCGGTGAATGAGTTTGAATAAAGTGGCCTACTTATTTGAGCTGACAGTCGAGATCGTCAGGGCTGGATTATTCGGAGCAAAGAGGAGACCTGGGACTCAATTCTTGTTTTTTATGGAACAGGAGATTTATTTGGGAGAGCGCAGCACTGAAAGTATAATCTTACTTGACAGAGTGGGAGCCTTAAATGGGTTATGATTTAAGACAGGCCTTCAGGCCCTCTATTCAGCATGTTCTATTTAGTTGGTTAGTTTACCGCTTGTGTTTAGTTTGTTTTTTTTTTCACTTTTTTATCGCATTCTTCTATGTGTTTAATGAAGACAGAATATAATATAGAACTTCACGGGCCACACATTTGTTCTTTCTATCCCAGCAGGTTAATCTTGTTAAGACCCTGAAGAACACTGCTCTGTTCTTAAACTTAGAAAAATGTAATTGTGTATTTGTTTATGCAGTGAGTTAGGGCATAGTACGTTTGATTCTGAATATTAATAATAATAAATTAAAACTAGTCTTTCCTTTTCGCACTTTGTATTTAAAGCACTTTTGGGTCAGAGTATGCAGTTTGGGAATAGATGGAGTTCTTATCAGAATCATTGTGCGCCCTCTTGTGGCAGTTGGTTGTTACTGCAGTCAGTTATGATCTGCGCAAACTCCCTTCCGCCTTATTGTTGTCAAATTTGAGTAAGCCAGTAATTTACCTAAAACATATAGTTGCTTTCAATACATTTCATGACACGTTTTTTAATATATAGATAAACCAATCAAAAAATGTTTTTACTTAGCCGGACGTAGATCCAAACACCGCTTGCAACTTCCTGTGACGTAGCGCTAGCTCCTGATGCTACACGCGGGAAACAGAGGCTCGTCAGTGATTGTAAGGTTTCACGTTTTCATACGGTATTTTCTGTTTTAGATAGAAGAAGAGTCTGTGGGTATTGTGAGGCAGCGGAGATTGCAAAGCGCTCATGAGGTTTATTTCGAGTGCTTTTGTTTGACGTTTAAACCTTTTAAATCGCGATTTGTTTTCCTCTTGCCGGCCTTGTTCTGTCCGGGCGCTTGATTAAGTGTTCGACGTGCCTCTGCTGGGCGGTGTTGTAGCGCGTGTCGTTTACTACTTTTAAGCTTGCTGGAGCCTGTCAAGCATTTTAACACAAAAGAAGTGCACCTCATGTATTTTCACCTAGCTTAGCTGCTATTCTGCTTCTGGAAAATACAAAACTGTGCTACAGGCTCCATTTCACTACAGTGAAAACTAATTACATAGAAAAAACCCTTCTTTATATTAACAGTAATTACAACGATACTACCTCGCCGTTTGTTAGTTTGCAAGCTCACTTAAAACTTTTTAGTCAGTTGTGATTAATATATCTTGACGTCTTCTGACTTGAGTTTTGAAGTAGCACATGTGCTTTCCGTAATCCCTGTGAGTGTGTGTGTCTGATCCAGTTCTCGGTCTTTCTGTAGAGCATCAGTCTTCGCCTGCAGCCAACATGGGGGACATGCTAGAGTTCAACGAGATCTATCAGGAGGTCAAAGGCTCATGGGTACGTAACAGCACCATCTTTTAACTATATTACCCACCTAGTTAAAAACAACCTAATTTTGTTTTTAACCTGTTTAGATCGAATCTTATAATGCCTTTCAAAAGGATTCATGCCCCTCATTATTTGTCATAAATACATATACCGTTTTGCCAGCTAAAGTTGTTTTTAAAAGTGAAGTATGAATAAATTTGATAACGTTTATCTGCTCTCTTTTTGAGAGCAGATAAAAGTATTATGAAAAGAGTAACCCAGATCTGCGTCCCTGCAGAATGACGGACGGCTGCGTTTCAGCAAACAGAATGTGGTTTATAAGAGCAACAAGACTGGGAAGGTGGACAGCATCCCGGCCGGAGAGCTCAACCAGGCGCAGTGGAGGCGCGTGTGTTTAGGCCACGGCATCAAACTTGGCACCAGCACAGGGCACGTCTACAAATATGACGGCTTCAGGGACACGGTAAGCTCTGCCTCTGTGTGTATTTAGCTAATCATTCCCAAATGACTCAGTCCGATAGAGTTCTTGCTTCTCCAGATTAAATATTGCTGGGAAATGAAAATGTTCCTCAGAACAATTGGGCTTTTCCTCCTGACAAAGCTCATGTTTTAAAGTGCCGTCTGATAAACAGCTTTTGGTGAGAAAAGGGTTGCCATTCGACTGGGGATAAGTGCGAGTGGGTTTCTGTCGGAGTCCTGGGAATCAGTCAGCTCCTCTCCTCCAACCTCTAATGGGATTAATGAGAGAAACCACCGCCAGTGTGCATGTTTCATAAACAATGCAATCATCGACTCTTCTGAGTCTGTGTTTATGTCAATTCACTGGAACAATTTAGCTCAGAAAACAAGATGGTGAGAAAAAAAAAAAATTTTCTTTTGTATCTCAACATTGTTTTTAATGCTCTTTTCTCTGAGCGCATGGAGAACGTCAGGATGTAACTGTAACACGGGGATGAGGGTGTGGGTACAACCTGCAGGCTGCGACTGTCTCCTGGGGTTAATCAGCATATTTTTGGTGGAAGATAGATCCTCTGGTTCTGGAGGAAAAGCCGTGATGTCATTGTTTATTATCCCACAGTTATTGTCAGTAATCGAGAATTGGCGAGAGATTTAGCTGCTGGCGTGCGGAGTAGACAGTTTGATTTATTCGTCCCGTGAAACGTCCTGAGGAAGATGGTGAATCTCTGCCAGAGATTCTGCCGAATCGCTGAGCTGCAATCGTCTTCAGGAGGCGGACGGCTCCTGCATTACTTCTGCTCACGCTTAGCAATGAAACCTCTTCGGTTCTCGTTCTGTTTGTGCCCAATCAATACTTTGTTTCCATCAAAACAGGAACTATTCTTTAGTAGGCAGCTTATTTTTTGGCACACCCGTCTGATATTAAAACAAAGATGGCGATTTTGCAATTACCACATTTTCCTCTGTACTCTCATCATGGTGTTCTCAATCGTTTTCCATCAGCTTTAGCACGTTGGTATGAAATTTACATCAGGTGAGGACATCAGTGTAGTCAAAGTCAAAGTATGAAGTTACTGTAAAGCTTGAGTTAAAAAAGACACTAATATCATAAGTAAAGAAGTCCTCCAATTTCTTGCAGTTTCATCTCAAAGTCCTCTTCATCAAAGCTCACAATCATTTATCATCACTATCTTCTTCAAACACTGTAACCATAACAGCTGTAACGTGTTGTATATGTACAAAATCCTCATCTACAATATTTAAAGTCCAGTGGAAAATATAAAAATGTCAGAGGTCGCCACAACGCACACTACTAAACAGACACGAATCTGCAGCATATGTGTAAATTGTCCGAACTGTTTCAAAAATGTCCTTCGTGAGACAGTCTCAAATCTACCAGTTTGGCAGTCGTAGTTCAAATGTTTTTGTGAACATCGGAGGACACGTTGTTTTTCCAGCCCTGTCACTTCTCTTATCCGCTTGTTGTTCGGTTTATCGTCTTCATTGTTTGGTACCAGGAGTGGATAAAAAGTAGAAGCAAAAATAGAGCCACAGTCCAAAAAAAACCACCTTCTTAGAAATTTTATTGATTAGAATCACTTTAAGAGATGTAGTGATGTTTATATCTGTGATGGAAATGAGATGTGTGTGTTTGTTCGTATTAAATTGGCTTTGGCAAAACAACAACTCCCGATTTTACGTATTTATACTTTTATTTACAAATAGTACAAACAATTCTTTAATCCAGATCAACAAACATCCTTATGACCTTTAGTGTTCATACATACACGCACACACACACAGGCTCTAATTGGCTCTAATAACTCTATGGACAGGCAGATACCAGATGCGTAAATTAGCTGATTCCTCTCTACGCACACTTGCTCCCACAATCACTTCCACATGTGTTTGTACTGCTGGGATTGTGTGTGTGTGTTTCAGTGACCATGTGTTTGTCGCTGTGTGTGCGTCCTCTCCAGTCGTAAGCGGGCCTGCAGGATAAATAAACGAGCTGATTATCGTAGGACAGACGAGGCGGATGGATTACATTCATCTCCTGTGTTCCCTGGCGGCACAGTCCCAATCACATTGTGATTAATTATCCACCGTTTCTGCTTCCTTCTAGGCTGTGTTTTAATGGGCTCTGACCCGTTCACCGTGAAGTCTGTCAGGACTTCCCCGTCCACCATTTACGCCTCTCAACTTTCTGTTTCTTTGCTGTTTTTACTTTTCGTTCTGCAGGACTTTGAGAAGCTATCAGAGTTTTTCAAGTTGAACTACAAGATGGAGTTGTCAGAGAAGGACATGTCTGTGAAGGGCTGGAACTGGGGGACGGCCAAGTTCTCAGGTAAACAAGCCGGCATAGAGTCACTGAAGTCAAGTACACCTCGCTTCTGCACAGTCCTTAAACATCTGGAAACCCAGAAAATTTGAGTATGGAGAAATGTTTGACCTATCAAACTTTATTCTCTTTTCCATCACATAAAAGATTAGAGGGCTTTTTTATTCTGATTTAGATTAAGTTTGTTATATTTTCCGCAACAAGGCTTTTGGAGTTGCAGACAAAATCTACAGAAAAATGCAGATTCATAAAAAATCCGAAAGTTTCATCTCTTTTGGTGTTTACATATGCGCTTATGTCAGCTTGTGTAAAATAGACCTGTGGTTCGTTAACTGGACAAAAGTAAAGGTCAAGCAAAGCAAAGATATTAATGATTATAAAGGAAACTGTCTTGCTTACGGAATAATTTCATTCAGATTCATTTGGTTTTATATCCAGATCCATACATCGACATAGATGGTTACCAGAGTGTTGCACTGGAAACTTTATGTTGTTTTATGACTTGTGGATAATAAAAAAATCAATTATTTTTTTCAACAGGTGTCCAGAAAAATCTATAAATTTGAGTCTGGGGAAGCATGGAAATTTCAAATATAATACAGCACCTCCTGGATGTTTGTGATTATTCAAAGTTGAACGAGACTTGCTCTTTTCTCAGGACCGCTGCTGTCGTTTGATATCAACGACCACACGGCGTTCGAGATCCCTCTGTCCAACGTTTCCCAGTGTGCCACTGGGAAGAACGAAGTCACACTGGAGTTCCACCAGAACGACGACACCGAGGTTTCTCTCATGGAGGTCCGATTCTACGTCCCGCCCAGTCAGACCGACGAACGACAAGACCCTGTGGAGGTGATGCTGGATCATTTACATTTTTTAATGGTCATTGAAAAGGGAACTAATTTGGCTTTATTAACGTTAAAGGTAACATTAAATGGCTTGTGTGTCTTGTTTCCTCTAGGCGTTCGCCCAGAACGTTTTGTCGAAGGCTGATGTCATTCAGGCCACAGGAGACGCCGTTTGTATCTTCAAGGAACTTCAGTGTCTCACGCCCAGAGGAAGGTAGGAGACCAGCAAAACGATCACTTCAGATTCCCACATAGTGATAAAAACATATCAAATCTGCCTTTACCATAAATATTAATATTTATCCTCCTATTCTCTAAAGGATAAACATGTAAAGCTGAACAAAAGCAATCATTTGACTTGTATTTGATTTCCTACTTGATTTTAACATTTCACCAATCAAGAGTTTTTGGTTTGGTATTTTCACCGATTAATGCATTAGACTGATATCTTGTTGTCTCTTTTAGTCTCCAAAATAAATGCTCTCATGCTCAAAAACAATAATGTTTTTGTTATTTTCTAGTTCTTATTTTTCCAAATGGATAACACAGACTATCTTGCTGTTTGTATTTTTTCCCAATATATCTTCTTTTTGGTTTAAAAGTGAACAAAAAACAAAAATATGCCACAACATTTAAAGCAACAAAGAAAACATACTAATAAGCAGAATAAAAAAAATGACTTTTAAAATGTGTTTTTTATTTTATCTTTTCTTCCATTCCTCTTTTGACCTATTCTTACAGATATGATATTCGGATCTATCCGACATTCCTCCACTTGCACGGTAAAACGTTCGACTACAAGATTCCCTACACCACCGTGCTGCGACTCTTCCTGCTGCCTCACAAGGATCAGCGGCAGATGTTCTTTGTGGTTAGTGAACGTCTCTCTTCTCCTTTCCAGGTTTCTGATATTTCTGTCCTGGAGTTTCACTTCACTCGGATATTTCTCACCTTCCCTGTTTTTTTTTTTAGATCAGTCTGGATCCTCCCATCAAGCAGGGTCAGACGCGTTATCACTTCCTCATTCTGCTTTTCTCTAAGGAAGAGGATATCAACCTAACCCTCAACATGAGCGAGTGAGTACGTTAGGAGAAAGCTGATTTTTATTGCCACAACCCTGAAGATGGGTCATTAAAATAAATAGAATCTTGTAAAATACACTCATGCCTTTCCATGTTTTGTCACATTACAAAGCAACACTGAAAAGCAATAAAAGTTGTTTTTTTTTTTTAAAAACAAATTAATGAAAAGTGTGGCATACACACTTTCATTTTAATATGTAACAAAAGGTTTTCACCAGTTTTAAGATATTTTTATATGTTACTGGTAAAAAGTATGTATGTTTAAATTCGTATTTGTTATTAAAAAATTGCTCATTTTATTTTTATGAATAAAATGTTTTTCTGTTTTGTAGGATTTAGGTTTGTAAAAGAGTCACTTCGTAGATTTGTTTTACCAAAATAACGTTTTGGTTGTAACATGAAAAAAATGTGGAAAAGTTCAATGGCTGTGGATACTTTTTGCAAGGCTGTCTTTACTATCTTCATGTTTTCCACCAGGTGGCACCAAAGCCATAAAGGAGCCATTTTGTGGTTTTTAGAGCTTTTATTATGCTTTTAAAGCTGTTTCTGGTAAAGCAGTAACGGCTTTACCAGTGCGATTGCCTTTTTAATTTTCTTCTCAGAAATCCCATCATATGTTTGCATTCAGACAGTTTTCTTTTTTTCCTGTCAACTCTGCCACAGGGAGGATGTGGAAAAACGCTTTGAGGGCAAACTCAGTAAAAACATGTCTGGCTCTCTTTATGAGATGGTCAGCAGGGTGATGAAGGCCCTGGTCAACCGCAAAATCACTGTGCCTGGAAACTTCCAAGGGTAGGCTGCATCTCAAGCACACTTTTTGGAAGATTTTATTTCATAATAAATAAGTTTGAATAAGACCGTCTTCTCCTCCACAGCCACTCTGGCGCTCAGTGCATCACCTGCTCCTACAAGGCGTCTTCAGGCCTCCTCTACCCTCTGGAGAGGGGCTTCATTTACGTCCACAAGCCCCCGGTTCACCTGCGCTTTGAGGAAATCTCCTGCGTCAACTTCGCCAGAGGCACCACCACGACGCGGTCCTTCGACTTTGAGATCGAGACCAAGCAAGGAAACCAGTACACGTTCAGCAGCATCGAGAGGTGAGGCCGCCTCATTCACACGCAGAACCGGGTTGAACACCGTCGTTTAAGCTTCACCATGTTCAAACTATTCAATTTTAGTCAAAAAACATTTACATTTCTAATTTAACAAAAGAATTATAAGCATTTTTTTATGTATTTCTAATATTGTATTATAAAGGTTAAGTGGTTAAATGAAATTTCTGCAGAATGTGTTTATTTTTTTTATCCAATTGCCAGCATAATTAATAGAATTAATCGATTACTGAAATAATCAGCAGCCGCAGCCCGCCTATGAATTACCATAATTACTCATTGTTTAATTACTGTTAAAGCTTTTCTTCAGTGGTCTGAGATTGAATGTCTGTTTTCTGGCCATATTAATTTATTGTTTTCCATTTTGCAACATCTGGACTTCCTGCTCATTTCCTGTGATGCGACATCACCTTACAGTGCAGTCGTTCTCCTCGTTGTCTTTTTAATTTCTCTTTTACTGTCAAGTGTTGATTTTATTAAACCCAAGTTATTCTCCTTGTCTTTTTCCTTCTTTGTAGGGAGGAATATGGCAAACTGTTTGACTTTGTTAATGCCAAGAAGCTCAACATCAAGAACAGAGGCTTCAAAGAGGTAATTTATGAGTAAATTAACCCATTCTAGTTTGTAAAATTAAAACATCAGAGCAGTTTTCCTTTACGGATATTGATTCATGTCACCCTTCTCCTGTGTGTCTGTGTCTGTAACCCCGGTAGAAGAAGGTGGGTATGGTTGCGGGCGCCTCGTGTGGCTGAAGGAGCCCCGGTTGATTGGTGTGGAGTGATTTCTGATTGCATGGTGTGCTGCTGATGGATCCAAGCAGGATCCTGGGGGGATAATATTGTCAGAATACTTGATGAATCTTAAATGAATTATTGCTAATCATGGGCCATGTGGAGTGGAGGCGTGTGTGTGCGTGCGTGTGTGTGTGAAGCTGATCACTCTGATAACTGTGTGTTTGCATTATGCTGACTAATGTGCTGCCTGGGGGCTTTTGGTGTTTAACACTCGACCGCGTTGATTGCACCACCTGTAATGTTCTGCTGACAAGTACGAGCTCCTGCTGGCTCGGTTTTGCCAAGTTTCTCCCCACGTCACAATCATCTGTCGCCATGGTGGTGGAGTCGGCAGAGAACGGCGATGAGAACAAATGGAACTCCTCTCCATTTCCTGTTGATGTATTAATGGCCGCCTTCCTAACTGGATGCTTCTGTCAGCCAGAAGGCCGTGGATAAAGATGCATGGAGCTGGGACGGACCGTGTGGGGGCGAGGAGAGAATAGCCCGACTCGTTTCCATGTCTACAAAGTATTAGTTTGAGCCAACGGGCTTTTTACTTGCATCTTAAGTTAATTTACTCAAGATGAAGATCTTATGTCAAAAAATATAAAAGCCCCCCATAATAACAGGAAGCTTTTATTATTAGATTCATTATATTCTGGAACTTCAATGCCATTTTTATGAAAAAACTGCATGTGCTATTATATCTATATTTATAAACATTGGGTAGCTTCTTATTATTTTTAGCCAAACCTATTTAGAACCATTATGGAAGGTCCAGAGAGCTGCAGGCGGCAGAGCCGTGGGCGATGCGAAGTAAAATTACAGCTGCAAAATCCCTTCTGTCAAATGTAAGTTTAAAGATTCCTGCACTGATGGCAGGCATTATTATTACTATTATTATTATTATTAATAGGGTGGATAATGTGTATATTTTAAATATGGCCAAGGCATAGTGTGCCAACTAGAAAGTCTTAAAAAAGGCAAACATAAAAATAAATACAATTAAAATACATTTCTTGCACTTCAGTTGATCTATTACCCATGACTTGTCACTTTATTCGCTGAAGTTAGCGTTAGCATATCGACTGGTAGAGACAGGCAGTGGTTATGGAGTTCAGGTGAATAAAGACGCCTGACATCACATACTGACCATATTGTGTTTCCATTGTCCTTCCTACCATTTCACCAAAGAGAGTCTTTAACCTGTCTTTGCTATCATCGTTACTGGTGTATGAAAAACCCTGTAACAAATAAACAAACAATGCTTAGCCTGGTGGAGGCACAAGTGAAGCCTGGTAGCCCGCCAGGCTTATGATACACGGGGAAACGCTGCATTTGGATCCTGATTAGTTGATGCGTCTCTGCCAACAACAAAACCAGATACGGTCCTGGTTGAGTCTTATTGTAGCTGCAAACAGTCTGCATTAAATTGTTTTGTGGAGGTATTTTCCTGACTGTGAGTTTTGGCTCCAGGGCATGAAGGGCAAAATCGACGAGTACAGCGACTCTGACGAAGACCAGCACGATGCCTACCTGGAGAGGATGAAGGCTGAAGGAAAGATCAGGGAGGAGGGCAACGACAGTGACGATTCAGACGGAAGTGGAAGCGGTAAGTGACTGATTCAGCATCTGAACCCTTGAAATAATTTGAAGAGTAGAAGGCTAAGCTCTTATTTTTCTCCTTAGACGAGTCTTTCAACCCTGGAGAGGAAGATGAGGAAATTGCAGAAGAGTAAGTGCCTTTACTTTTACTTTTTCAACTTCAGAGTGAAGCTTGCGTTTGCATTTTCACAGATTCATTCAACATTTTTCCTTTCAATCAGGTATGACAGCAATGCTTCTGCCAGCGACAGCAGCGACGAAGGAGATGATAGCGAAGACGAGAGCGCGAAGAAGAAAAAGGCCAAAAAAGCTAAAGTTGTGAAAGAGAAAAAGGAAAGAAAACCACGCAAAGAGGTCAGAAAGCAGCAAAAGAAAATACCTATAATCCCAAGTCTCAGATTGTCCTCAATGAAAGCAACATTGCTATTTTGTTTGTGTCTGAGCAGAAGAAGCAGAAGGACAAAGCTGGCCCCAAGAGGCCGATGAGCGCCTACATGCTGTGGCTGAACTCCAGCCGCGAGCGCATCAAGTCAGAGAACCCCGGCATCTCCATCACAGAGATATCCAAGAAGGCCGGAGAGATGTGGAGACAGCTGAACAAAGACGAGAAGGAGGTGAGACCTGGCCTGACGGAAGAAATTTTATATTTTAATTGAGCAGCACTTCAATCAAAACCCCTGATCTCTTGTACTTCTGTTTCTTTCAGGAATGGGAAACAAAAGCAGGGGAGGCAAAGAGGCAATATGACAAATTAAAGAAGGAATATAAAGAGAGCGGAGGAGGATCGACCTCCAGTCCCAGGAAGTAAGGCTTTTATTTCAGAGTGTCTCTCTTTTTTTCCCCCTAAAGAAGCTCGTGTTACATCCCTAATTGTCTTCTTACGCCTCCGACCGTTTAGAGAGAAGAGAAAATCTGGTGGAAAAAAGGATGAGAAGAAGAGAAAGTCCAGCGGTGGAGAGAAAGAAAAGGAACGAGGAGGAAACGACAGCTTCAAGAGCCGAGAGTTCATTGAGACCAGCGACGATAGTTCCTCCGACTCCGACCACAAGAGCAAATCCAAGAAGAAGAAGAAGAAGAAGGTAAAACCAGTCATGGATGCTATTAGCATAAAGAAGCATTGATTCAAAACAAAAAGAAAAAGCCACAATTTTCGAACATCGCTCTGGTAACAGCAAAGTAATTCTGACTAACAGATGAAAGAGATTTATGATTGATTTTCTGTCTAAGTTTCAACAACTTCCCTGGAAGCACATATGCATGTTTTCCTCTAGTATTTGTGTAATTTGTGTAGCCACTTTATTGTCATCAAAACGCATCGCTCTGGTCAAACTTAGTGGCTGTTTTCTTCTTTTGCTGTTTGATGACAGAGGAGCCGTTTGGATTTGCAGACTTGTTTTTTGAGTTTCTCAGAAGTCGATCTGAGTTCTGTTAGATTATATATCATTATAACAAACTTTCACTCACTAGAGTTCAGTAACATCCAGCATTTCTTCAGCTTCATGTCTAAGTTTCAGTTGAATATTTGTGTCCCACTTATCTCGCCAAACACATTTTAGGACAGATACTTTGGTCCTAGACTAATTATGTCGCCTAAAGTCAACTAATAGTTTGGGAAACTCTGCAATTTCCTGTTTGCCTGGAGTTGCCATATTCTGCTTGACTTCTTGAATAGATTTCCCTGTTTTCCTGATGTTTATTTATTTTTATATCTTGTTGGCAGAGTTTTTTCACCTTTATTCATCCACAATGAATTTTTGAAGAAACTTGAATGATATGAGCTAACATTTAATTTCCCTTTCTGATAAAGCATTTTTGAACGGAATGGAATAAGTTTACAACTAAAGTTTACGTTGAGCATCAGATTCAACTATTTATTTTAAATCTTCACTATGACAACAGATGAATCAACCCCAGTGGTTCTTATTGAAATGTTTTATTCACCCAGGAATCAGAGGAGGAAGAGGAGGAGGAAGCTGTATCCACTCCTGCCAGCTCAGAGGAAGAGTCCGACTGAAGAGACACTGATCACATCCACAAACCCAGGACCAACTGTTTTTACCGTTGATTTCAGACCAATCAATAAACTTGAGTTGTACCTTTTTCTTCAGCACATTTAATTTTAAAAGTACAATCACGTATTTTGTGACTACGTCTGGAAACCAATCTGCGCTGATATTTGAGCTCGCCTCCTCCTGACGGCTCGGTGAAATAATGAGACAGTTTGAACCTATGGGAATGATTGTTAGCTGCATAGCTCCGAGGATTGTAGGAGTTATTAGTTTGTCAATGTAATGGGAGGTCAACTTCTGTTCCTCTTGTGTAGCTCTTTAAAAAATATGTGTTTTTGTTGTTTTCAGGTCAAAATAAATACAGAATTTTTCAATAAATTCTTGGGCTTTTTGTCTTTATGTTTTGTGTTTTGCTAGAGCTCCTCGACTGCCTTGATATGTTTCTTATAAAATAAAAATTATCTGTGCTTATTCACCTTAACCAAACGGGTATAAGCTTAAACTATCAAATATGTTGTTGGTGTGAGATTGTTAAATTCAGGGACATTAATGGATTATTTTTTGTAGGGGATTTTATAATCCTGAAAAAGTTTCAGGGATCCTCCTGAATGTGTCTCTGTGGACACATTTATACCTGTGGTCCAATCAGAGGACAGTGATGGATGGCGTCAGAGTAAAGGATGCTGAATTCAAATGGACAACACATCTTTGGGATTTACATAAGATAAAAAAAAACATGTAACCTGGTAGACGTAAGGCAAATTATCACATTTTTGCAGTAAATAAAACTTGCACAACAGTATTTGTAACAAAGGGCATACAGTAAAGATTTTGACAGGATCAATGCTAACCTATAGAAAATTCACATCAGCCAGCCAATCAGCTGCTGGAGTTTCATCGGAGTGATCAGACTGTGGATTTTATTTAACACCTAAATATGCAGCCCAAATCTCATGGTTCACACAAAGTATTTACATCTTGTTTCTACATTATTTCTATTCTGATCTCAGACACATTTTTGAATGTCCTTTAAAGCAACTGAAAGAAAAGATGATTGAAAAACAATTCATAAATTAAAACGAGATTCTAAATTTGTCTTATTTGTTTGTTTTAAAAAAAAAAAAAACCGTGGAGTCGTATAAAACATTTCCTTCATCAGGGAATTCATATCAGCAAATTTCTGCCTACATGCCTGCAGCTCATTAACCCTCCCCAACCCATTACGCTGGAGAATGTGAAGTGAGCTTTTAGAGCCGTTTTGCTCAAGGTATACCCACTGGATGTGCGCACGCTGGAGCACATTAGCCAGTTTAACCAGTCAGTTGGGTTTGGGTGAGCGTGTTTAGAGGGTGGACGCTGCAGAGACAATGGTTTCAAACAAATCCCCATAGCCTGAGTGGAAGGTGGTTTGGAGTGTGGCTTTTAAAAGCCAAACATCACCGGATGAGACGTTCATTTTAAGTGATGGTTTTAGTGAGAGGGGTTCTCCAGGAGGCTCTATCCCCTGCAGATATAATTCAGATTATGTGTATGCTTTTGTGTATGCTGTTATTAAACATCTGGCTGACTAGGTGAAAAGTCAGGAATCAAAGAATCATTATAATGATCATCCCTTTGCAACATTTTGTGGAAATTCAACAACTTCAATCATTCTTCTTCAGTGAATGATGCACCTTTTTAAAATACTCATTTCCTGTTTAGAAAGCTAAATTTGCCATTGAAAGTTTTAATAGTTCTTTAAATTTATCACAAGTTCATGTTAAAACAACAAATGTATTTTATTTGCATTTCATGTGAAAGAACAACACACAGCTAACAATGAATTTGAAAGATAGTGAGACAGCTTTCACAAGCAAAAATCTTAAAAGTGCGGCATCGTTCTGTGTCGCTAACTGGGAGTGAAGAGTAGCAGGAAGAAAGTCTATTGTTGAACAGAAGTCACAGCAAAGCTCTTTGTCAAGAGAATAAGTGAAACAGCAGAAAAAGCCCGAAGGTAAAACTCTAAAACATGTTCCTAAACATCCTGAGACACTTTAAATAGACTCCAGCTAAAATAAAGTAACACTAAAATAAAGTATTAGTAGATTTAGGGATGGTTTAAAACTCTTACACAGTAATAGAAATATAGATCCATGTCTTTTTCTTTGAGTTATAATAGTGTGTCCCAGTTGGTAGTCTATTAAATAATTAGTTTTATAGTTCTACAAGTATTTCCTGGCATTGGTTTCATCTGTATTTTTTGTTTTTGTTTGTTTGTTTCTTTAAATAATGTCTCGGTTTTCCTTACTTTCCTTACAACCACTAATTAGGACTGGACACTTAATCTCATACATAACTAACGCAAATGTACCAGCGTTGATTCTATCTGTTTGCATCCTCATGTCTGTATTTCCCTATTTGCTCATCCTTAATTATCTGCTCTGTCTGCATACAGTTTTCTTCAAGTGTCTCATGTGTAAATGTTTGGGAGTATAATTGGCCATTACAATAACGCATACAAATACATGCTGCCTGAAAGCTTGTGTTCCTCAAACATCCACAGCATGTGTTTATGTGTTTCTGCTGCCATATTGGGTTACCGTTAAAAGACCACAAACATAATGGGGGCCACTTAAGAAATGACATGGCGTCTACACAAATGCAGAAATGCACAGAAAGAGAGACATTGAATGTCCCTCTATTACATTACCTCCCTGATGTCTGAGTCTGTAATGCTGCTTGTCCTTTAGAGTCTAGAAATGGCCCTATTGTATGACCAGCTGCCATTCATCTATAATGTATTCTAGTGCTTTTAGACTGTCTTATTACCAGTGACTCATTTTTCTTTAGAGTTTCTGTATAAAAATCTGAAAAAAAAAAAAAAAAAGTTTAATGGATCCATACTGAGCATTTAGACGTGTCTGAGTGGCTACATAACGCAGTTTATTAATTGACTTTTTATTTAAGCCACTAAAAGAGTATTTAAATACAGGCCCTTAATGCTCTGACATTTATCTGGTGGGTTTATTTATAGAGGGTAAAGTACATTTTTAGTTGTAAATATATTTTTAAAGGTGCTGTTGACATTAAATTTTCATAAGGTGTGGATAACAACCCAAGTAATCAATACATAGAAAAAAACTAAAACAAATAAGTTCAAAAATTATGTGTAGTAATGTGAAATGGCAAGTATTGAACAAGGATAAAGTGTTGAACACACACAGATGGGAAAAGGCACCAGCTGAAATCACATTATCACATTTCAGTGGTCAGAAAGCCTTTTGGCCCCTTGTCATATGTGACAATACATGTATAAATGGGTAATGGATTAATATCAATAAATCACATTATTTAATTTTATATAATCATTATATTAGATGATGGCTTTTATTTTCCGTAGCTTTTCATAATTCACTGCACTGCAAAAACTAAAAATCTTACAAAGTATTTTTGGCCTGTTGCAAATATCTTAGTACACTTTGAAAAAATCAAAACTAACTTAAAAGTAGCTTTTCAGAAAAATTTAGGAACTTGTTTAAGTCAACACTTCCTTAATATTGCTGAAAAAGTGAGCTAGTTATAACTGAATTAACCTGCCAGTGGAAAATTTTTTCCATATTGTAACTTATAATGTGGGATAAAAGTGGATTACTTTAGGCATACGAGATAAACCTAACCTGTTGTGGAAAACTTTATTTGACCCAGACAACACAACTCCCATGGTGAAACTTAGCGGTGGCAGCATCATGATGTGGCGGTGGGTTTCTTATTCTGGTACATGGAAAGCTGGTCAAAGCTGAATGGATGGAGCAAAAGACAAGGTAACACTGGAAGAAAGTCAATTAGAGGCTGAAAATAAAAATGATCACAGTTACAGCCAAAAGAGACTCTGAAAATTATTGATTCCGGGAAGTGAAAACAAACTTTTCAGAGTTTCCTTTAAAAATTGTTAAAACCATACATTGGTTCTCTTCTAATTTCCCGTTGGTCACTACTTTGTGGGGTTTTTTTATCGCATGGAATCCCAAAGAAACGCATTAAATTGTGCGGCTCTGATGACAAAATGAAGAAAGATTGGAGGGAAACAGAGGACACATTCTTTCTTTTATTGCCACGTTGTTGTCAGTAAACTGCTCATCGATTACTGACACTTAGCTGATGGAATGAGGTGATAAAACATACGAGACACCTGCTAAATGAATTTGATACACTAGCAGAGAAATGACTAGAGATATATGGCGTATTGATTGCTGGCTAAGTGTTTACGAGCGTCCACGAGGCTGCTGTGTTTTCACTTCAAACCAGAGATGTGGAGAGCAGCATGGGAGACTGGGATTTGTGGTCAAGAAGGAAATAGACATCCTCCTCTCGCTCCTTTGAGTAAAGAGGGTGAGGTCTGATTTATGTCATTAACCAATGACACAGAGGAGAGAGACTGATTTTCAGAGAAGAAAACACTCCAAGGAGAGACACTCTGAAGATTTCTGGTCCAAACCAGGAGAGAGTTTTCCTGATTTTCAAAGGTTTAGGGTGAAGGCCTGGAGAAAAAGTGGACTTTTTCTTTCTCAGACCAAAGGATTTGTGCAGCCATGACTTCAGCACTGTGTAGCTGCTTAACCAGCATCCTGACCTACGAAACCTACAAGTCTGTGGTGGTGAGGAGCTGGCCTTTAGGGATCGTTTATCGTCTGATGCAGCTGATCATCATCTCATATTTTGTTGGGTCAGTAATCTGTTTTTTATATGTTTACTTAAGTTGTAGTTTATGTATGAGTTAAAATAGATTCACTCCAGATATTTTGAAATCCTTTTCTAGTCATCTTGAAACCTGAACCTCCATTATTCGGCATGTAGTTCTGAGGATAGTTTTTCACGTGTCCACTCAAGTGGGCAAGATGTACTTAAGACTGAAAAATGTATATGAAAACACCGGAACAATACATCAAAATATATATGTCTTGTTGTTTAAGTAATGTTATACAATTTTCTAAAATATGTAATAAAAATTGGCTATTTTCCCCAGCCTCTAAGCTTGTGTTGCACTCTACATACTCCTACAAATTGTAAGTTTAGAGGATTAATACTTTTGCATATAGGATAAGGTTGGTATGAGTGGTTTGTTCACCATGATAAATTACTTGACAGCTGCAATTTGTATTCACTCTGGTTTCTGATTCTGTCTCAAAATTGTATTTTGTTTTTGAGTCGACGCTACCTCAAAAAAGAAACTGCTTTAATTTCTTTGCACTTTATTTATGTAGGAGAAATACATACAAATTTATTCTTTTGTGTGTGTTTATCATGCTCTTAAAGTGTTTTGTAGACAAATATAAACTATGTCCAAATTCTATCCTGGTTTTAACAAAAATAATTCAAAGGAAAAACCACGAACACACCTAAAGGTCAGAAGTTTGATATCAAACCTTTTCTTTTCTGAGATGCATCTGGATTATCACCGAAACAATCATTATTACTTTTATTATCAATATTTTTCACATTGAACTGATATTCTTGCCTAAAAACCTAGATATTTGCAAAAGTTTTGGTTGAGTGGTTTTAGAGTTGGAGATAAGATCTGAAACTGAGCTCAACCTCTGAATGTCGTTTCATTTGCCCTGCAGCTACGTCTTCCTCTATGAAAAAGCTTACCAGGTGGCCGACACGAACATCGAATCCTCAGTCATAACAAAAGTGAAAGGATTTGGCAAACTTAACAACACTGTGGTGGATGTAGCTGATTATATCTACCCTCCTCAGGTGTGAAACACACAACTACACAATTAAACATCTTTAGAAACAGAAACTCATACTCAAGTTATACTTTAATAAAAAAAAAAAAAATACATGCTGTGGTGTGTTGCAGGGTGAAGGCGTGTTTAGCATCATTACTAAAATCATAAAAACGGACGACCAGTTCCAAGGAAGATGTTCAGAGGTGACACATTTGGAACAGTTCAGACATGTATTTTCCCAATGTTTACCAGTTCACTTGGATAAAGCTTTAATTTATTTAGCATATTTAAAACCTTCATGATTGTAATTAAACACACAACAAGTGTGTAAGGAATCATGTAAGAAAATCTGTAAAAATAAAGATGACACACTTATAACATGAGAGTTTCTGCATATAAATCGTTCCACCAACAACTTATGACTCAAATTATAGACCAAATGCTGGTAAAGCTTTATGCAGTAGAACCCACCTGTGTGTGCATACTACTTAATCTTACTGAAATCATTTTGCATGCTACTTGCTATGTGTGTACCCAAAAAAATTTAGCTGTGTCAAAAAATGTCTTCTGGATTTTAATGTTAAAGAGAAACTTAAACTTGTTGTGTTCCCATGTTTATTTCAGACTGAGAAAGAGTTTAATTGCAGCACAAATACAGACTGTCTGAAACATCTTGGCTCTGTTCAAACTGACGGTGAGTGTAACCTTTAAGGATTGTGGGATCTTTGGTCTGTGAGGGCACTCACATGCCTCATGTCATCGATAACCACGCTTTACACTGCATGCCTTACATGATGAGTTCTTACATGATGTATTTGTGCCATTCCACATCCATTGTTTCCAATCCCAAAATGAAACTCCTATCAAATTTACTCAGGTTGTTGTAATGCACTCTTGCTCATCTGCTAGGGTTCTTTTGTATCTGTTGTCACTTACCGTTAGATGGTCCAGTAACTGCCTGTAACACCAAGGCTCAACTCAAAATGACCCCACTTATGGACTCTGGTGTCCATTGTGGAAGAAATTATGTAACGATCGTTGTTCTTGTATACACACACACACTTGTAGAAGTGTCTCTTTAACCTTTCTAAAATGACTAGACAATGTCAAATTGATAACCAGTTTTATTTTCTTTCAAAGGTATAATTACAGGTGAATGCAACACATCTACTGGTTACTGTGAGATTGAAGGATGGTGTCCACCAGAGGATGACAAAGTAGACATGTGAGATTAAGCCACACGAAGATCCACACACGCATAGATGCAAACTTACTTGTAATGTTTCTGTCACTTACAATGTTAATATTATCATTATCACCATCTCCAGCAAGCCAATGCCTGAGTTTGTGAACTTCACCATTTACATCAAAAACAGCATTCGTTTCCCCCTCTTCAACATCACCAGGTGGGTCATTCCTAAGACCCCAAGCAAACATCTTCTTAACTTAAATCAGATTAAGGGTCAAGCAGAAGTGTAAGAAGAAACAGTTTCAGTTCAATCAGCATAGTTTCAAAAATTAACTCTTTTAATGTTTTTATCGCAAATCTTTTATTTTTCAGAGGAAATTTTCCTTCAACGAAAACCATCAATTCTTGCACCTATGACAAGATCAGAGATCCTTTCTGTCCCATCTTTCGAGTGGGGTATATTCTGAATGAAACTCGGCAGAATGTGACTCTGCTGGCAAACAAGGTCTCACTTTTCCTACTCACTTTTAAATTGTCCTTCATTTTTAGAGCTAAAAACTTCTTATACAAGAAAACTGTATAAAAAGACTATATAAACACACAAGTCATAAGCTGTTGTGGTGAAGATGTACTCAAGAGCAGACGGTACAGTTGTAATCACATGATAGAAATGAAGGTCAAAACATATTGTAGTCAAAAGCCAGTATTTTATTACATTTATGTAATACTGTATCCCTATTAAAAGGATCTAGTCATACAAATAGTTTTGGACTACGGTGTAAATTTTGAACTCCACAGGTTCAGTATTTACAGATTTTGAGCTTTGATGTTTACTTTATCTTTGACAGGGTGGTGAAATAGGAATAAACATAGAGTGGAGATGTAACCTGGACCATGATGTTAACTTCTGTGTTCCTAAGTACTCTTTCTCTAAACTGGATGCTGCATTTCAAAATGCCAACCTCTCAAAAGGTTACAACTTTAGGTAGGTTATAGTACTGAGTAGTTTGTTTTTTTTCACTCTGCTTTTCCTGAAACATTTGTGGTCATTGAATCCAGGTTTGCCAAATACTACAAGACAGAGGATGGAACTGATTATCGGCGTCTTCACAAAGCATTTGCAGTTCGTTTTGATGTTATGGTGACCGGCACTGTAAGTAACTTGGTTTGTTTTTAAAGAACAAAGTATGCACATTGAACTAGACATTTTTAAACCAAAGCTTCTTCCAAAGAGCACCTAAATGTTTACAAAGCATCCAGTCATTCATTTTCTGTGCTTGCCCAAATCTCATCAGAGACATTGTAGGACTGGTGCATATGTCCAATGGTACAATGACCAGAAGACCTTGGACAGGCCTCCAAGACTGTGAAAAAGATGAAACAAATGACCCTTCAAACAAAAATTCATCAATTTATTTCCTAAGCCTTCTTCATCATTACAGGGTTAGGCATGGATGGGTCACTGGTCCATTGCAAAGCAACATTGAGCCACACAGGACAGACAAAAACCATCCATCATCTATACCTACTTCTTCTTGCAGGGCTGCCTGTGCCTATCACCAGTAACCATCAGTTGACAGGTGGGGTACACCCTGGACAAACCGCCAGTCCATCACATCCAACAGAGACAAAGGGCAAATACCCATGGACACACAGCACTCACACTTGTAAGGGCAATTTGAAGTAAACAATTAACATAACAGCCATTTTTTTGGACTGTGGGGAGGAAATCAAAGTAGCCTGAGAGAATCCACATATGTACAGGGAGATCATTCCAACTCCATGCAAAAGACCCCAGGGCAGGATTCAGGACCTTCTTGCTGTAGCCCCAATCTTCAACAATGTGAGCCATCAAACAGTTTTACAAAACTTTGTTAAGGCCCATTAAGAGTTTTTCTTAAAATAATCTCTAGCTTCTTCTCTCACCCAAATATTTTCCTTGCCCACCAATGAAGCCGCTGTCCGTTTGGTCATCCTGTGCCTGTCTGCTGCTTGGAAAGTCCACAAGAACATCCAAGACCTACATCACTTCTTCTTCATCAATTTGAGACCTGTCAACTGTCCAAGACATAAGAACACAAGTTTAATGATAGAATTACAAAATAAATCATCAACCTTTGACCTAAAGTGACCTGGCATCAAGTACTTGTGCTTGTTATCAATATCCTATTCCTAACAAAGAAATCCAATAACAAAACCTTGTCTGGATTCAGATGTGGATGTCTGTTTCTCTCAATTACAGCCTGCAGGATGCTGTGTCATTGCCAGCTTGGGCACAGGAGACTTCACAGACGACATCCGAATCCAGAGCCTCAAAGACCGGATGATCTGAATTGGAGCTTGGTACATAAAAAGAGACAACATTCAAAACCTTCCCTCTTGTTACACAGACTCAGCTCTTTAATGCACAGGGGAGAACTCCAACACCAGGCCATTCAGCCGGGTCTTGTTAGTATCTCTATGCTCACCCCAGTGTCTCTCACTGCATAGTGAAAGAGACTCCAGTCCCTCTCCGATAGCTATGTTCCAAGCTGTGTGTGGAAGTGAGTTCAGCTATATTTTGCTGGTACCAGTCAAGCTCACCCTCAGCTCAGACTCCTGCTGAACCCCACAACCCGATCCAATCGACCATCGGATACTCAGTGCCTAGATCCCTTTCCTAACTTTGATTCTACAGAGTCATCAAGAGTTAAATGAATGTTTAGCATTGAGAATGTACCATTTCACTTAAAAAGAATATATATAACTAGATCAAAAAACACTTTTAAAACATATTAACTGTGTGCCGATCTCTCTTGTTCTTCCAGGCAAGAAAGTTCAGCTTAATTCCAACAGTGATCAATGTGATCACAGCTGTCACCTCAATTGGGATGGTATGAACTACGTAATATTCTCAGAATAGAATAGAATATTATTGTAATCGCCAGTGCTTTTAACATGTTTTTATTCTGTTTTGGCAGGGTACGGTTCTCTGTGATCTCATCTTACTACACTGTTCGAAAGGAGCACAGTACTATAAAGAAAAGAAGTTTGAGGAGGTACGATGTGTTTGAAATGCAGTAAAGTAATAATGAAAAGTGAAGAAGTGTAAAAAATAATCTTCTTGAAGTTTATTTGCTTGTTGCCTTTAAACCAGCAATGAATCTCAAAGGCAAACTTGAATTCAGTTGTTTAGGAAACATTGCAGGTAATTCAACAATTATCTTTAGTAGATATAAGTTGGATAAAATTGTTCTATCTCTTCATAGAATATCAGACATATTTGATAATGTGAAGTTATGCCATGGTCAATATATCTGATGATAATTTGCAGCATTGAGGACAATTATCCTCAGCAAAATCCCAACTTCATGTGTAGAAATATAACTATAAAACTGCAACTACACCATTCCTTGCTGCATGTTGAGACAAATCATTGTGTCCCATTCAATCGTTTTGGTCAACACCAACTTCAATAACAGTTGGAGGTCCATCAGTCCATTAGCAGCCATTTTTAGTCACAGTTGATTCGTGTAGTCTTTATTCTGGGTGACATGCAAATAAGTTAAAGTAGGTGAAAGGTCAAGCTGTGGTTGTACTATGCCGTGTAGTGTCCATGATCTGCACCATGAATTCAAAGACCTTGCTATTCTTTTCCTCATTCTAGAAATATGTTTATACTTCCAGTATTATTTTTATTTCAAACAAATGAATGAGTTTCAGTGGAGTGTTATATGGTTTATCAGAAATTTCCTGAAAAATGCCATTTTGTCCAAGCAGATTTTGTACAGATCAATGCTGTTTTAAAGGCAAATGAGTGTCACATCAGATATTAATTTGACTCTGATTTGTCTGTGTTTGTGGTGATGTGTTTCTAATCGTCTTGTCCACTCAGGTGTCAGAAGAACAGATTCATGAATCCCTCACTCCAAAACCAGGAAGTCAGCTGTCAGTCAGACGAGGAAACAGTGGCCGCAATGATTCTGGAGCCCTATCTCTCTCCACCAGTTGCTGATGATAGGAATCTAAAAGAAACTGGACAAACCTCATAGTTTTTCTCTCTCCACCCTTGTAACACTTTCTCACCATTTTCTTCAACAGTCAGGATTTTGTAGGTGGTTGTAGGTTTATTAGGGCGGGTAAAATTAATCAACATTCCCTTCAACTTTAGTAAGCGACAAACCAAAATTGTTTTTTGTAATGTACAATTTTGAAGTCTGAGAAGGAAAATTGTAGAAGATTTTTACAACTTTTCTACACATAACAATATAAAAAGTTGACATGCTAATGTTTTCAGCCGCCCTGGGTTGCCATGACAACCATCTTTTGCTGCGATAACAGCTGCTCCTCCGTTAAAATTGCAAGAAAAAGGGACGTTTTTATTAGCAAAATAACTAAAGCTTAGTCAGACTGGATGGGAAATATGTTGGAATAGCAATCTTCAATTCTTGCCACATATATTCATGTGTGGGTTTTGATTGACCCTCTTGGCTGCTTTTCTTCAAGCAGACTGTCAGTTTGGTTGAATTAAGTTGCACATCTATGGCTTCTGTTTACTAATCATGCGACTTCTGAAGGCAATTAATTGTGTCAGATTTTTTTTGTGCAGATCCCAGTAAAATACATAAAAGTTTGTGGACTTTTAACAGAACTAACACGAAACATTTGAGGGTGTATGGATATTTTGAAAATCTGATTTATAGGATGTGAGTGAGTATAAAGTGGCCATTGTCGTTCATAATTTTCTTAAATCCTTTTAGGTACAATAATGTGTCGCATTTTGTGTGTCTAAGATTATATAATTTAAAAAAAAAGTATTTTGTTTGTCATTTTCAGCTTAGAAGTTTGTTATTTATATGGTTTGGTTTTTTTTGCAATACAACAAAATGTCTGTGATCTCAAATAAAGACTTAATGTATCTTACTGTACAGATTTAATAATCCACATCATTGTGTGTGAGAAGGAAAGGGACTGTGGGATGTGTACGTGCGGGATGTGTGCGTGCGTGTGTGTGGGTGTGCGTAGGCGTGTGTGCGTGTGTGTGCATGTGTGTGGCTTGAGGCTTGAAAACTGGCCATAATTGATGCACTTCAGGGTCAATATGAAATGTTTCCTGTGCACTCTAATGGACAGATGCCGTTAATATTTCTGGAAGGGACTGTAGAGGAAAAAAAAAACACCATTACACTTGTTTTCTTTCATTATTTCCCAGCTTTACTCCTACATACTTACTTTTCATATAGTAAGTTATGTACTTTGGGATTTTCTCAGTTCTCAGTTAATGCATCATAAATTAATACTGTCACTTCCATTTTTCATTTTTCTCTCTCTACTCCCTTTTCTTTTTTTTTTTTTTTTTTTACCATTAACTCATCAGAGATCTAAACACATCAGCTTAGGAGTCTTGGGTTATGTCAGTCAGCTTTCTGAGAGGTTTTCTTTAGGGAGAGCCATGAGAGAAGTTAATACCAAAGTTTTCCCATCCAGGATATGCATCACACTTCTTGCTTTCTTTTTTTAATCCAATATCCTTATTTTCTATCATTTGTAACACGTTGTGATAACACATGAGTATGAAGAGTTGCTTGCTCAGTCAGCTTGCTATAAAGGGGGGATATGACATAGCAGGCCACTTTGGAAGCAAATGGCTGAGTTGCACAGATGCTGATTAGAATCATTATTATTATGTTCATCTGTTAATGTTTTCCTCTCTTGGCAGTGAATTGCTCGTACTGTCTGGTAGAGAATCATCGCAGATATGTGTGGGAGTCAGCAGCAGAGATATTAGATCAGACAGCAATCAGCTGCTGTCCAGTAAGAGAATAATGGAGAACAACACACAACTCTGCAACGATGGTAGAAAAACATTTCAATCATTTGATTTAAACTTTATTGCTAGAAGCATATGATCTGATTGAATGGTTGTTAACAAAGCAGTTTCTGAGCAGGACAATGCAAGTGTCCAGAGATATTTGACACACATTCTGTAGGAATATTCATTTACATGGCTTCCATGTATGACTGGAAAAATGCATAAAATGGCAGAAATTCCTGTAACCAAAGAGTCCCAGAACAGTGGTTTCAAATCACTTTAAAAATTCTGCCACTTTCACAGCCAGATAAATCTGTTTTGAGTCAAACTCTCCTCAAATATGATGGTTTTAAAAATTTATTTTTTAAACATTACTTATTCAGTAGAATCTTTTCTGTTCTACAGCCACTATCTGTGCTTTTTCCCAGCATTCATCCTCTTCAGAGCCTGTATCCAAGCAGGGAGATTTGAACGACGGGCTGGCAACACTTCGTCTATTTCTGCCTGTACTGCCTCAAAGTCAGGCTCGAATAAAGAGTCCTCATCTGCTTCCAAATCTTCCTCCTCATCCTCCTCTTCCACCGTGTCGTCCATGATTTCCGTCGACTCTATGGCGATCACCTGCTCGCAAAAATGAACCCGGCGGTTCTCCTCGACCCGTCTCTGCGTCACAGAATCATGAATGACCAAAAAAGAATTACAGACAGAAAACAACAAAAAATCAGTGTCAGATTTACCAAAATGTGTTAGACATGTTATGGTGTTACCAAAAACAGAGCGGTTTCTGAATGGCTTTGTAATTTTCTGAAATGTCTCTAATTATCACTTTTAGTTTAAGTCAGTTTATTGTTTTGTTTTTTCTGTATTTGTAGAATCAAGAACAATATATTCTGCATGCAATCCATATTGCATTTGACATATATGTATAAGAAATGCACTCAAATTGTGATTTAATCAGTCTTTTAGCTGCTAATTGATATTTAAGTGTACCTTTCGCTTTAAAACGTTACACCACAAGGAGGCGCTGTTATCCACAATTTCTCACCCGTTTTGTCATAGTCTCCATTGCGGATTCGGCTTCATGGGACATGTTGTTTCTGAGCACACTCCGGGGAGGCTGAGCAGAAGGACTCAGTGATGTTGGAGACAGAGAGACAGGAAGAGACCTTTGCTCTTGTGAAGATGAGATGTTTCTCTGCTGTGACTCCACTGACTCTTCCATCATTTGGATGCTGGTTGAGGATGGTGAAGGTACGGGCTCTGGATCATCATAAGAGAGGGGAAAAGCTGATGAACAAAAACTGCAGCAAATGCCATTATTGATGAAGGCTAGAGGAGGAAATATTTTATTAAAGTGTAGATGAGCATGAAAACTGGCAGCAATAGAGATCAAGAATTAAAGGCTATTAACAGAGTACTTTACTTGAAGGGCTATATAAATAAAAAATCAACACAAAACAAAACATTAGCAAATGATCTTAATATTTTGGACATATTATATGAAATTTAAACGGGATATCTATTTACAATATCTCTGGTCAGTTGCTGCCTATTTGATTCTCTACAATCGATCATCTCGGCATCCTTCACTACATCTGTGCAGCTTCGCTGTGGTTTTCCTCTTCCTCAGAGCCTGGCAAGAAAACTCCCTGTCCAGTAGGTCCAACGTCCCTCCAATCTAATAGTCTTAAATAATTGACTGCAAGCTAAGCAGCTGCTCTTCTGTTTTCAGCTTTAGCCAAATTACAATCACAAGTACTGATAAAACTGATATTATTTATATTTGTTAAAATATTGTTCAGAATATTTTAAATGATCTTAAACTAAGTTTGTATTAAAAAGCTGTTGCCTTTCTCATACTTCTAGTTAACCTGGTCCCTTATGTACAGCCATGAGTTTTCTTCTTCTTTTTCACAGAGGTTAACTATGCTTGAGCCTGTTTTCTAATTGATGCAACATTATGATATCTGATTGCTAACCCAGCAGAAGAATCAATGCTGTCTATTCTGGTGTTTTTATTTTATTTTGTAGTCATTACAGATATGGCTTCAAATGTAACTGAGTACAATCCAGGTTCAGGTTTTGTAAGCAACTTAAAAAAGTTCAAAGTACGGACCAATCATATGTAATTGCAGTAACATGAGTAAATGTTAGCAGGTGCTTTACATCCCAAATAGGTTCCCTGTGAGTACCTTACAAGTATGCAGTAAGAACTTCTGTAGCTAGCATCGTAATATCATTGTATTCCTCCAAGTACTCTTTTACATACACTATAGGTTTCCTGTATGTCCCTTGTTGGCACCCATAAGAATGCTGTTTATACACAATATGTATCTTAATAGGTGGGATTCTTTTTCTTACATGATTAAACCCAGTTTGGATTTAATGGTGTGCCTTTTTAATGACAAATAATGTCCAGGTAGTTAAAATGAATGCCTTCCTCCTGCCTCTGATTGGTTGTTTCTTACTGGGAGTGGTGTATTTCTGAAGATAGCATTAGACCCACAGGGAGGAGGCAGAGGAACTTGATTTTTTTTCATATTATCAGTTTCATATTATACTTTCACAACAGTGACAGTTTTAACAAATATGTAAGAAAAAACATATTGTTTTAGGAAGTTATATACTGCAGCTTTAAATAGTGTGTAAGTATCTCAAAAATAACTTTCAAATACCGATTAAGTCCCTTGCAGGTATCCAATAAGCATCACAGATACCATGTAAGTATAGAAGCCCTTTAAAGACTGGATTCTGTATGTATCTATATAAAATGTGTTACAATCTGACAATGTTTACAGCATAACAAAACATGGATTGTGTGTTTTCATATTGTTTCTGCATACCTTTATCTGTCTTTCCTCCTTCACTCATTTTCTCAGTCTGAAATCTCTCGTCTTTCCTCTCAGCTGGTTGATGTTGCCTCTTTCTGCTCATCTGGATTCTGTTTTTTGCTATCGAATGGTAAGGATTACTTGATGGCTGCAACCAAGAAGAATTAATACTTTTAATCCTGGAAGTGTAAAAAACAACAACATTTTTTTTATATGCTGGCTTTCAGAAAGAAATGAACATCTGACCTCTGCAAACGCTGACAACCTAAGCTGGAGTTTGGACAGCATTTCTGATCGGCTTTGTCCATCTTCCATTGGCTCTGACTGGTCAGCAGACTGCTTTAATGCTGAAATGTCCATGTTTCCAGGTGGGAAAACAGGGGCTGACTGTGGCATGCTGAAGACTGGACCAGGTGAGGACTCTGTAGTCCTGAAGTTCCATTGGTTGTTCCCTACTCCAACCTGATTCAAAGTTCCCGGTGACTGATTAAGACTGTGAGGCTGTGGCTGAATATGGGGTTGGCTTGATGGCTCCACTGATGGTCTCTCAGTTACTGAGGATGTGGAGAGGTTTGGGTTTAAAAACTTAGCCCACTCCTGACCCTTGGTGATCTCGTCCAGAAGGCTGAATGACCCCAAGCCAATGTCAAAGTCACTGCTACGCCTGAAAGAAGAGAAAGTTTAAACTCAGTTTGGCTTTTAGGAAGCAAAACATTAAAATCTTTTAACCCAGAACATTTCAAACCATTAGTGTGTAGTTCATTGTCCTGATTAAAGTATATATAAATTATAGATACGTTTTGTCTCAGAAATGTAAAAGTATGAAATCAAATCCAACAGAGATTATGCAAAATTAAAGGCAGAGCAAACATTTGTTAGAGCTGCATTTTTGAAAAATCACTCAGATGTATTTACAGCACTTTTTTCCTTTATGAAACAATAAGAAAACATCTAGATAGACGCATTAAGTCTGTGACAAAAATGGACAAATTGTGCCATAGATTCAGCCAATCAAATCCCTCTTTAAAATTTATTTACCTCCTGTTTTGTTTTTTGTTTTTTACATTGTTCATTTATTTTAGTACTAATAATGTGTTTTTAAAGATCTCTATCCCAGTATGTGTATTTAATTTTTACATTTACCTCAAAGTTCATACTTAGAGTATTTTATTCAACTTTTTTTCTGTTTTATGTAAAACACATTGGTGTTAGATTTAAATACTTTTGCTACACAAGTCATGTATGGGATAAATGAAGAGAAATATTGCATGGATGATGTTGTTGTTTTAAACCTTCATGCAATGTTTTTAACTTTTTAAATTGTTTTAATTTAAATAAAAATTATAGTTGAAAAAATATGTTTTTTACACCGAATTTCTGTTCCATTTTTACACATTTTGTTCTGCTGTAATTCAGTGTGTATTTATTTTTGATGATAAAAGCAAAAATGTAATTTTATTTCACTCTTCCTTAACAGCCATTGCTTCCTTGAATGGTCTATTTAAAAGAATCACAACACACATTGTCTGAAAGTGTGTTTGCAGAAATCTGTTCACAGGTCTTGTCAGTGACAGGAGCGTTCTTGGCACATTAGATGTGAAAATGTCAGGTAAAGTAGTCACAAGGCTATTACTGGAACAATCCCAAATGCCTTCCATAACTCTGATGAGGTTCTAAGGGACAAATACAAATAAATAAAATCTAACTCTTTTTTTTTTTTTGGACATCAGAAATAATTTGGGCCTGTTTGGACATTATTAAGAGTGAATCTGTTTGATGATTACCTGATGTTGCTCGCAGTAGTGTTGTCTTCTGTTTGTGCAGAATGTAATTTGCTGGAATCAGTGCAGTCCAAAGGAGAAAAGGTTGCATCTGGATCATTATTTGGTTTGTTGCCTGGTGTATCTGGCATTATTACCTGGTTAGAGATTGAAATGTGATGAAAAGTTGAAATATGTCTTCAGATTATTATTTTATTTACAATAATCTCTAGCAGAATATTAATAATAAAAGAACACTGCTCACTTGCGTTTCTTGTCCAGGAAGCCCGTCTTCTTTTCCCTTTTTTCCAGCATTCCCATGTCTGTCCTTAAATCTCTCCTTGAGCTTCTGCGTCCATCTTCTCGTTTTATTCTCAGTTGATCGTTTTCTCCTCATGTTTGTTGCTACTTGGTTGTTTGAAAATACCTGCAAGTCGTTATTTTGTTGCAAGCTGCCGAGTCCTCCGTTTCCAACATGGGCTCCTGTATTTCCCCCATCAGCAAAACCGGCATCTGTGCTGTTCACAGACCACACTGGGACGTGGTTCTGGTTTTCCAACATGTTCAAATCAGCACCGGTATTAGCAGGGACGTCTTCTCTCATCAAGGTGCTGCCAATGCTCTCCTTCTCTGTATGTGTCCTCTTAAAGAAAGTGAGTTTAACCTCCTTTTGTGGTTTAGCAGGAAAAAGCGGCCTTGTACTTGTTGGGGAGAACCCAGGCCCTGGAGTCTGTCCCAGCTCCCACTTCTTGCCTGAGTCTCCATTGGGGCTGACTATCTGTGGAGGGAAGAAAGTTGGACTCCTGCTCCCTTCCAAAGCAAAATTTGATTGGTGTTTTTCATCCCTTAGGAAGCCAGAGGTACTGTTCGTGGCTGAGATTGGGAACTCCTTTGAAGGGTTCCCGTTAAAACTCAGCACATTCACAGGACTGCCGGGAACTCCCTGGAGGCTGGCAGCTCCTCTCTCACCATTTTGCCCCAGAGCCGGAGCTGCAGAGGAGGATACAGGTGTTTGAAAATGTGTCTGGCCCTCTCTTCCTGACTGAAGCTTCAGTCTCTGCAGCATAGACTGCAACACGGCCTGGCTGTCTGTTGAATGAGGTGACTGAGACATCTAGGAACAAATCTTCGGTATGTCAGATCCTGGTTTCACTGAAACACATGTGAACAATGTAGCGCATCCAGCAAAACAGGGATAGCTTCTACTCACTGCTGCATTTCGTTGAGGCTGAATACCAAGACAGAAAAATGCACCTGTGCTGTGATCATTTCTCTCCTTTAATCCAGCTTTGGCTGAAAAGACTCCGGCGAGGGATGGCTTGCTCTTGCCAAGTGTTCTGATCTCTTTTCATTGTGCGAACAGTTCCTCACCACGAAATCAGACCGAGGCCCACGTTTTACCGCTTATCTTCCTGCTGCTTCTTCTCAAATATGCCTCGCTGTCATTTTACATCCACTCATTCAACAGTCCTCAAATTGTGCAACAAATCACTCTTGAAAAACAAGCTCTTTATGTAGCTCCTCTTGCTTCTTGTAAAAGTGTGTCTCTTTCTCTAAATGTCCACAGTTTGGGCACACAAGCCTGTTCTAGTAATATCTCTTCTTCAGCAGCTGCTTATATCACCTCTGGTGGGAGGAGAGTGAGTTCACGGCGGCGTTCCTCACATCTTCCGCACTGAAGAAGACAAACAAGATAAACCAGAGAGGTGAGATAATTCCACTTTGACAGTGACTCTCCCTCTGTGTGTCACTCTGCTTGAGTTTTAAGTCGCCCTTCCTTCCTATTTCTTGCTGTATATAGCACATGCACACACACCCTCTTTCTTGCCACAGTGACCCTCCATTGGTAATTATATGGCAGCTATTTTTACAGCTAGCTTCTTTAGATCGAGAGAAAACTATGTAATATATTTAGCAACCCATTTTGTGTCAACGGTTCTTGTAGTAGTTTTGATCTCTCTTAAACCTTCCTAGAAATTGTCACAAACACCAACTTACACATAATTTGTTAGAGTTCCACACAAAGTTGCGCTATCATGATTGCACAATTGTGAAGTGGAGAGAAAGTGATGCAGAGTTTTACATTTATTTTACTGTGTCCAGCTTTCTTTTACATTGGTCCTTTCTAAATAAAGTCCCATGAAAAAAACATCATTTCTGATTTTTCTAATTGGTCCGAATTACATGTCCGTCCATCTAAAGTTACAGGCTGGGTAAAGACAACAATAATCAGATGAGGCCAAGACCCCCGTGGTAACTCTGAAGGAGTTGCAGAGATTCACAGTTCAACTAATAGAATCTATTGACAGCAAAAAGGTATTTATTACGCATCCAGGATCTGGCCTTTATGAAAATGAAGGACAGGCTAGAATGTCAACGTTTTTGATGAGCAGAAAGTCCAATTTGACACACAGCAGGTATAAGGAAGAAGGTGTTCAGGTGAGATGAGACCAAAAAATAACGTTCTGCCTCACTTGCAAGTACTATTCAGAACAGTGAACACTGCAAACCACCTTGAAGACATCATACCAAAGATAAAACATAGTGGTGCCAGCATTATGCAGTGAAGAGACTTTTTCTTAGTAGGGTCATAAAAGGGTGGTCAGAGTTTATGAAGACAGATTATTCCAACCCTAAACATACAACCAATGGAATGGCTTAGATGAAAGTATATTTATTAGTTAAAATGGCCTAGTCAAAGTCCAGAGCAAAATCCATTTAAGAATCTGGGGCAAGACTTCTGGGACACTCTCTCTCCAGTCTGAGTTTGAGTTAGTTTGCGAAGAAGAATGCTGGTTTTACAAACGATTGACTTAGTGGGACTGAAAAAAAGTCACAATTTTCAGATTTTGTATTTGCAATGTTGTAAACCAAGCATTATTTACCTTTCACTTCACAACAGCGCAATATTTTTATTGCTTTGTCATGTAGTACCTCAGTAACGTAAACTGATGTTTATGGTTGTAGTTTGAGAAACTATAATTAAAATGTGGTAATACTTTTGTAAAGGACTGTAATACTAGTATTATAATGTTATCCTAAAGACTTCTAGTAACATGTGATGTCATAATTAAAGTCTAATCCATCACAATGAGCACCAGATGAAAATGATAAAAACAGATTTAGAGTTGATAGTGTTTACATGAAAGTGCTGTTGTTTTTCTGGTAGCCTCTGAAGTATCACCTCCCATTTGGAGTGAGAATAGGAATCTAGTCAAACAGCTAGTGAGGTTCAGTGCAGCACAAACATCTGGGCAATTCTATAGCAATCCAGACTTATTAAAGGCAAAATCAAAAGTGAAATAAGGCTAGAGGTTTTATGAGTGAAGATAAAGGCATACTTTTATTAAAATCGACCTCACACACCATAGTACTTTAAAAGTGACCACATTTAAAACATACTTTTAATGAACCTCAATTGAGTTACAATTTATTTTTCTTTCTTACACCAGGAAAAGGGAAAAGAAAGCAGCTTAATCGAGAATTCTGCTTTATTATTATGCATTGCATGTAAGCAAAACAATGTGAGAGAAATAAACATCTGCAGGATGCAGTGAGCAGATTACAAATCAATGATATGCCTTTTGATGTATTGTATTATTTACCAACAACTGTTTAATTGTAAATTATATTAACATAAAATTGTTTACGTTTTTTCTGACAGAGCTAAACTATCTGTTTTAGTGAAATATGAGCATACACTACATTGCCAAGTTTTGTTAAAAGTTTGTTAAATGCTGGTGAATTTAGGTCAGATGTGCAAAAGCTGGGTGAAAACTAAGATATGCAAAGCTGTGGGCCTGAGGGAGAAAGGATGGGAACCACTTAAAGTTGAAAGTTTCTCCTAGCAACATCAATGTAATGAAACTAACACTTTTTTTTTTTTTTAAAAAGGCCAACATCTGTTAGGTTTAAAAGTTTTCAGGTGTGTCACACAAGACAAACTAGGACCGTACTATGACATTCTAAATTACAGGAGAGACATAGTGATGGGTAGAGCAAAAATGAGACATTGCAGAAAAGCATTCATTTATGTTTTGATAAATACCTTAAATAAAACATCGGTGACTAGTTGAAACCCATTTTTCTGTCTGAATTCATCTTCATAAAAACTCAGACATTTTTCTGTCTGAATTCATCTTCTCTCACAGTTTCCATGGTTTTTAGAAATAACTTATGTTGACATAAGTCCATTCATTCTAACCACTCAATGGTTAGAATGAGTGGACATTCTAACCATTCATTGGGTTAGAATGTCCCCTTTCGTTACTGTTTAAAAAAAACAGTAATGAAAGTGATATTTCAATGTATTCACACGCTTATATCAAAAATTGACTTTGTTTAAAAGGCTGGAAGAAGTGAACGAGCCGAAAGAGTCGATTCCGAGCTTAACCCAAAGAAAAGTGAATGCGCAT
This sequence comes from Girardinus metallicus, assembly GCA_903067095.1. NCBI lineage: Eukaryota > Metazoa > Chordata > Actinopteri > Cyprinodontiformes > Poeciliidae > Girardinus > Girardinus metallicus. The sequence goes on along the minus strand of CAEGAE010028205.1, from coordinate 20,690 downwards.
GCGCTTGATTCCTTCTTTTCTGATAGGTCCACAGTGAGGAAGTGGGTTATGGCGGCGTAAACAAGGCAATAGTCGGTTATTCAGTGAAGCAGTCATCGCAAATAAGGTTTTACAAACACAACCACAGCTATAATAAGTATGTTTTCCGTTGGAGTATTTATTTTGTGGGCGGACGCTATTAAAACCCCACAGACTGGTCCTACAGCTGTTTGGTAGCTTTGGAAAACTTTTAGCAAGGTTTGCTCATCTTAACTGATATTTTTGTAAAAATGCAATGTGTCGTAACGGGAGGAAACGTGAAAGGTACTGACTATTTCCTGCTGTTCCGTCGTTCTCTAGCTAGGTCATACGCAATATACGCTAGTAATGACTTAATTACCGATTGTGTGATGTGCATGTACCGACCAGTGCTGGGCAAAGCCATCCACTCTCTGTCCAGGATCGGGGACGAGCTGTATGTGGAGCCTCAGGAAGACGGGGTGAGCTGCTCTGCTGCTGCTGCTGCTGCTGTCAGATACAGCGACACTTCCTTCAGCCATGCATGCAGTCTGGTTTCTTCCTGTTAGTGCAAACCTTGCGTCAATGAACAGTGTTGATTTTGTTGTATTTCTTGCTCTCTCTCTTTTTCACTTGTAGCTAGCCCTGCGGTCTGTGAACTCCTCTCGATCGGCATATGCTTGCTTCCTGTTAGCACCGCTCTTCTTCAGCAGGTGCAGGTTTTATTTTCCTGTGTTTCGGAGTAGATCAGTAAGCATCACATTTATGCAGAGACTATAACTGCATCGTTTCACGTTTGTGTGCAGGTACTCCATTCCCACTGGGCTCAACTTCCGCTGCAAGATGGCAATAAAGGTGTGAGAGTACAAATGCACAATTTAAAATCTGAAACTTGCCCCTTTGTAAGGGGTTTTCTAATTTTTGCGGAATGTACAACCATAAAGTTCACCAGAAACTGCTTCATCATCATCTGCAGTTTTCCCCACATCAGACATAAGGAATAAGTTCCTACAACATTTTGCTTATGTACAATTACAGCTTTTCATGTTGTTTTATCAGATGTACATTTATTTTAAAAGACTTGTTCAGATGTCCTAGTATCAATGTATACGACAAGCCAAAGGTTTTAAAGCAGTTTTATTAGTTTACCTCACGACAAAACAAACTGCATTAAATAATCCTCACCATAAAATATTTTATAAAGAGAACCACATTAGGCATGTTTACTGCATTTATCCAGTATTTTAAAGTCTTCTTGCATACTGTAAAGCAAGCTCCTCATACTTTGAAAACATCATGGTATTTATATCAAATGCAAATTGTAATGTCTTCTTCTTTTACATTGAAGTTGTTCCTTTTGCAAATCCTCTCATCTTCTAAATGTTGTGATGTTATTTTGAGGGCATTAATTCACAAAGGATCTCATAGCCTAAATGTAACAATGAAAGCAAACTCTGATCTTTCAGTAAATCCATTCCAAATTTCAAAGAGCTCATACTTGTATGGGCAAATTTAAAAATGTTATTTCAAACCTCCAAAAATGTAACGTCCTGACATTTCTGGGGTTAAAGTTTTCCTTTTTTTTTAAATGAGGTACCAATTAAAGTTCATGGCGTAACTGGAGTTTTCTGCGGCTGTTTCAAGCCTCGAGTGAGGCAGAGATTTCTCCTTCCACCACCTGCTGCTGAGCACTGCTGGCCAGCTGGCTGAAAGAAAGCTGCTATGCTTGTCATTATTGTTGTTTGGAAAAGGCCCTTTTACTGAAGAAACTTTTAAAATGTTTTTCTTAGTATAACTGGTACCAAAGAGTGACAGCAAAAATAGTTAAAAATTCTGCCTAATTTACATTCGAAAAGTACAACAAAATTTAGAGTGTGCTTATCTTGGGTTCATTTTGTGAGTTAACCATAAATTGATATAATGTTTTTCTTGGAGCAATTGGAGTAGTTATTGTTTTTCTTTTTTTAAAGGAAAAGAAATTAGATGTCATGTTATACATTTTTGTCATAGATTTCTGTGCTAGAATAAAACAGCAGTATTTTCATAAGTAGGTTTCTGATGTGAGAATTACCAACCCATAGATTGACATCATCTCTTCACCATATCTGATTGCAGATTTTTATGACTGATCCCAGGCGAATAATTCTCAGTAAGAAGAAGGAAATAGATGCATCTGATCATTTTCTTGCGTTGCTCATCTCTACATGCTGGTTTCTGTGCCACGTTGGTACCGGGAGGTTGTGGTTATCAGTGTGAAACCTCTGAGCTTCCTGCCCCAGATAGTTGCAGAAAATCTCACCTAGTAAAATCATCCATTTTACACACGTGTACATAACATTATGGTAAACCTGTAACATGCCAAAAGTGTTTTATTTACATGACATAAAACAAGTATGAGATGGTTTCACTGCAGATAAAGTTACAGAAACTCCTGCATCTGTTATAGAGGTGTTGCTTTACTTCCTGTTTTGTTTTTTACTTTACCAGAGCGTGCAGTCCGTCTTCAAATCTCTTGCAACTTTAGAGAAAACGGTGGAAAAATGTCACATTGGTCTTGATGAGCAGAAAGATCGCCTCACTTTCACTCTGCACTGCAAACATGGTAACACCATCCTGCTTCCCTTTCAGATTTAGAGTGCTGTACAGTGTGGGTTTCACAGGGAACATTCGTCATTCATTTTGACATATTTAGTACTAATTGCAGCACTGCGCATTCATTACATTGCATTCTCCGTGTGTTGTTTTGAGTTTTAAAGGTTTGTGTGTTTGGACATTCTCTCCAGGCCTCCTGAAGACACATAACCTGTCTTACCAGGACAGTGAAAGCTTGGAGGCAGTGTTTGATAAAAACAGCTGTGCCAATGTGTTCAGAGCCCAACCCAGGTTTTCAAATATTCACTCATTTTGTTTTGCTTTCATTATGCCACTGTTAAATTTAAGCCCGATCTGCGTTTTTGGTTTTCTTTGTTCTCAGAGTGCTGGTGGACACAGTTGTGCACTTCCCTTTATCTCTGGAAGAAGTAACTGTGACAGTGAGTGACGAACGGATGTGGGTCAGAAATCATGTGGAGGATGAAGCAGGTGAAAAAAGTTATCCCCCCCCCTCCCCCCTCCCTCCAGCCAGCAAATAACATGACAGTTATGATAGCTGATTCGTTCAGTTATTTTCACAGCAAACTAAAAGTGAACACTCCCTTTCAGTGCCTGGATATTTCTCATTTCCCCCTCTTGAGAAGGCGTGTTTCTCATTTAAGTCAGTCTGAAGGAGTTAAAAGTTTAGAATATTTAACAAAAAATGCTTTATGTTGCCTTAAATGATACAAAAAGTTACATTAAATGAATTTAAACAAAAATGTGTTCTTGCAAAGTAAATAGTTACATAAAACAGAAGCAGAAGTTAGGTCTTCATTTCTTTTCTGCTTTGTTTCTCCCTCGCAGAGCGCTCGAAGGCTATGCTAACTGAGCTGTGTCTCGGTGCGGATGAATTCGACCACTTTGCCGTCAAAGCTCACTACAGCATCACTTTTTGTCTAAAGGAGTTTCGGGTGTGACAGATAAGAGAGAAACAATTATCGCTGTGACAAAATGGCTGGATTCCTGTTGGTCCAGAGTCTGAGATAAATCATTATCTTCTCCCCTCCAGGGTTTGCTGTTGTTTGCCGAGTCCACTGGCCTCCCTGTGTCTATGTACTTTGATGAACCAGGCAGGTGAGCATGCTTATTTTCAGAGTGCTCACATATTAAGAGGATTGTTCCACTTCTGGCCACTGATCTGCGTATTTTGTGTGTCAGCCCTGTGGTGCTTTCAGTAACAGACAGCGTTCTGGAGGGGAATTTTGTGCTGGCGACGCTTTCGGATGATCATGATCTTCAAAAGAGCAACAGAGGGTAAAATAAACAAACAAGCATACAGACATTACTGGTTATGCTTCTGTAGAGAACGCCTATAAAAGCCTTGAAACACCAATCAGCTGTCAGTAAAATAAAAAAAAAAAAAACGCTGACCAAATGAAAATTAGATCAATGCTTCAACTTTCAACGTTTCCTGTCTGATTCATTTCAAAAACAGGCAGGAAATCCAGAGTATTTACTCCTTCATGCCACCTGGTGGATAATGTTAGTGTGATTCATATCAGCTGGGAGTCACTGTGCTTGAGACTCTATTTTGTTTTCTGGCGGCTGCTAGTTCCTTAGTGGTAATCCACAACCCTTCTGCTTCATATTCACAACACTGATAGCATTAGAGCTATTTCGTTTGGATCTGTCTGATATAATTGTGAGCTGCTGTGGTCAGTAGTTCAATATGTCCGAGAATTAGAGCTCTCCATCTTTCTCAAGACGTCAGCAATGATCCGAGGTCAGCATTGGTTGCTGCCCCACAACTTGAGTAGGTTCAAAAGACCGTTTTCAAACAATATCAGCACAGACGCCTAGCTGTCAAACACTGTGGTGAAGCGTTGATAATTTGGGTTGTTTTTTTGTGACAAGACCCTTGCAAACCACCAAGTTAACCACAAATTACTCTGCATAGCAAAACATTCTAGAGTCAAATGTAAAGTCACCTGCTGATAGAGAAGCTTGGCTAAAATCAGGCCATTAAAGCTGTTAAGCAATGTTTTTGTCAAATGTCCTCCATTTAGGAAACGCAGATAAAATCAGATGGTAAACAACTAGCTATTGCTGCTGTTTTGTTACAAGCTTCTAAATGAGGACCTGCACTTAGTTTCACATACCCAACTTCTCAATGTTTGGCTTCATCTCCGTTTAATAACGATATGGTGGGATGTGTTTAATTAACTTAGTTTTAATTTCAGAACCTGTAAAAGACCAGATCATTTGTGAAATTGTCTGACACATAAAACGCTAGAAGTGAAAAAGTTTTCCTTGTTTGCCATCACTGAATCTATTGTCTTGGCATAAAACAAGTTCAGGCAGCAAAACGTTAACTACGGAGGAGTCTGGCTGTGTTACCAAAGGTTTTCTGTATGTCAGAGGAAGCAGTGAATGTTCTGACATCGATTAGGCATCACGAATCTCGCTTATTTTGAATAGTTAACAAGATTTGCCTGTATAAAAAGCTTGATTAAAATGTAAACATGTTAAGTTTCCATCAGAGTTTGTTGCCTGTTGTTTATTTTAAGGTTGATTGATTTTAGTCCAGATGTATCATCTATAACTTATTCTGGTAGTAAATGAGATGGAAATGACAAAAATGGAGACACAAGTATTGCTCCTTGAGTCATTATTAAAGTACATCAGGACATTTGGCTTTATTCAAGTCTTCGCCTTTTGTGTAATATGAAAAAGCGTGTCGTTATTGCTGTAATTGTCTTTTAAATTGACTGATGTTTTTAAAGGCCCACCTGGGGACATGCAGGCGCTAAGGCTACAGGTGCTTAGCCTTAGATACTTAACACTTGTTCCCATTTAAATAAACAAGACAGAAAGAAAGTTGATATAGATTCAACTCAGAAAGTGGATATGTTCTTTACGTTCTTCCTCATTCTCCCTCACTATCTCCTCAGAGGCGACGCAGACCAGCCACATCCTCCTGATGACTTCATGAATGATGACATGGATGCCTATCTGATTGCCATGGATACCAGTGCAGCACCAGGTCCCTCCACCGCAGACCCGCCCCCACCTTCATTAGCCACATCCAGAAAGCCCCCGGCACCTAATTATAGGACCAGAACGCACAGTGAGGAGGAGGAAGATGATGGGGAGGAAGATCCAGAAAGACCGCCAGATAAAAAGGTACAAGAGTTTCTCAGATAGTGAGATGCCACTTTCTAGAATTGGACTTACTTATTTAATCACACATATTGATTCATTAATATAGTTAAGCCCCAAATTTTTCTTACCCCTGCCAGATTTAGATATAAAATAAATATTTGAATCCCTCTCTCTGAGTCGAATTCATATTAACGTTTTGAATGTAATAGGCAATCTGTGTAGGGAGCTAAAGATTAGGGTGATGGCAGAGAGGTCTTCCAACCTCTACAAGTGGAAACATGTAAAAGTTGCTTAGCAGTTATTAGAAGGGTTTGCTGTAACCCCAATAAAGGCTTTTCGGTTACTAATCTAGAAGGGTATAAAATATTTTTCAGCCTCCTGTTTTATGATTAAATATAAATAGAAACAGAAAATATGATACCCTTTGTCTATTGTCTTATTATCCATCAGGAGATGTGTAATATATAGTTGCATTCGATTTTCATATAAGCAAGGGAAAAGTGTAGTTCCTTTCTTCCAGCCAGCTGACTGCCCATAACCAGCAACAGGTCAGGGAGGGGACATGCAACTACTGTTTGTGTAGGAATGGCATATCAGGAAATGCTAACATTTTTTGAAGCCCGTCGCTGGCCCATATTAAAGTAGTTATCTTGGATAAAATAAATTTTTTTAATGGCTTTCCGTATTCTCCCACAGTTCCGCTCCCTGTTCTTTGGATCAGTCCTTCCTCCTTCCTCTCAGATGAACACGCAGCCGGTTACGACTCAGGAAGTGTTGGCCAGCGACAGCGAGGATGAAACTGAAGCAGAATGACGATCAGAGATCTGACAGAGCCGAAACGTGGGGGCGCTGTTACACCACCACACCTGGATTACTTGAAGCGAAAAAAAAACTGATGTTTTGGACCCGACTTTTTGTTTTTACTGGACAGATATCGCTGTACTGTTTTTACTGAGGATTCTGATGTTCATGTTGAACTTGAAAACTGTGATGAAGTGAGCTTCGTTTTTACTTCGACTCTGTCTGGCTGATGGAGAAGCAGTTGCACCAAAGAAAATAAATTTTCATATCATATTAACAGTATTTATTATTTATGTACATCTGAAAAGGTTCAAGTGTAAACCAAGGTTGAGCTCAAACAAGAAAGAGAAACAATATGACCTAAAATCAGATGCCGTTTTTGTTAAAAGTAAGATTCAGCATAAGAAACAGAATTTCTAGTGATCTGTGAACCGGTCTTTGCAGGATTAGCGACATCATCGCTTACTTTCTCCTTCTGGCCTTGAAAACTTTTCCCCCTGGTCTGCGGTTTCCTTCTCTCCCTCTCTTGTTCCTTCTCCTTCTTCTTTTTCAGCTTCTCCTCCTCTTTTTCCTTTCTCTCCTGCTCCCTCCGCCTCCTCCTCCTCTCCCTTGAGCTCAGCTTCTCCTCCGTGTCTTCCTGGACCGCCTGCTCGTCCGCTGGCATCACGTCGCTGAAGTCCTGAATCAAGATTTTGGGAACCTGCATCTTGGGCTTCTTATTTGGCTTGGCCTTTTTGGGCTGCTCTCCTTTGAGTTTGCGGAAGAGTCCGAAGCGCTTCGAGGCGTCGGGCTGCTGCTCCTCTCGCTCCCCCGCATCATCTGTCACTTCAGGAACGGCTTGCTCTGATTTTGCTTCCTTAGGTTGTAATTCTGGTTGACTGGCACTGAACTGGGATTGGTTAGTCTTCTCAGGACCGCTGAAGAGGTCCTCTGAAAGTCTACGCGTAACCTTGGAGGCACGTGAGCCGGAGGATTTCCTCAGACAGTAATCAGCTGAGGAGCGACTGCTGCGGCGCACAGAGGTTTGCTCCTGGCTGCCGTCATCAAGTTCAGGAAGATCTTTTGCGTCCTGATGAAGTTTGTCTTGGATTTTTGTGTTGCTGTCAGTATTTGTTGATTCAGAAGAAATGGTGACATTATTCTCTCCTGCTTGGCTTTCTTGAACATTTTTTGTGCTTTCTGCTTTCTCCACACCACCGACTGCTGACTCTTCAGGTGTTTGCATATGAGAAGAGCTTATTTGTTTTTGATCAGACTTATCTTCAGTCTCATCCTGTGTTAAAATCTCACCTTCTTCAGGAGGTGGTGCGCTCTCTGCAGCCTCCTCGTCTGGCTGATCGGGTTTTTTTAATTCCTCTGAAGTTTTTGGATTAGAAACACATTCCTGACTTTGTGCATGTACAGGCTCAACTACCTCCCCTATTTCCTGTCCAGGGACATCTGTTACTGCTTCAGTTTCTTCTTCAACCACAGTCTTGGTATCACTCTCCTCCTCTTGAAGGGTGCTTTCAGGTGTAGATGGTGTCTGTGAATCTTCCTGCTCTGTTTGTGTTGTTTTAACATTTTGTTCGTCCTGCACGGCCACATTTTCTGCCAGGACGTCGGTTTCTGCCTCTGCCTGGGCATGGGTCTCTGTCTGTTCTGTTTCTACGAATGATTCAGTGTTGTGGCATTTATGTGTCTCTGCGATCACTTCTTCTTGCTCCTGCTCTGTGTCGGTTTTAGGATCCAGGTCTCGGTGACATTCTGAGTCCAGGATTGTCTCACTTCTTGTCTCTATGACCTCAGTGACGGCGTCCAGCGGCAGCTGTTGTGGGTTTTCAGTTTCTGTACCAGCCTCTGGTTTTGTGCCAGCTGGCTCCTCCCATGACTCTGTGTGAGACTCGGCGTTTGTGTTTTCTCTCTGAATCTCTGCGTGATTTTCCTCTATGGTGGTTGTATTTTTGTTTTCTGCTTCATGCGTACCAGTCACCTCAGTCTGCGGCTCATTGCTTTGCTCTTCCAGAATGTGGGATTGACTCGTATTTTGCAGCTTTTCTGGATTCTCCGCCTCGCTGCTTATTTCTGTATCCCCACTCTCCTCATTGTTTTTGTTACTTTGCTCGTCACTAACATGGGATTGGCTCACAGTTTGCAGGTTCTCAGTCTCATTTCTGTCTACAGCCTCACTCTCCTGACTTTGCTCCTCCAGGACTTGTGGTTGGTTTGTGTCACACAGCTCCTCTTTCTGCTCATGTTCATTTGACTCTTCTGCAGTTTGGGGTTTATTTTCAACAAATTGAGACTCCTCTGGCTTTTCTAAAATGACTGTGCTTTCTCCAGTCTCTTTACTTTCCTCCTTTTCACATTTTCCTGCTTCCAAAGGCTCAGTTTGTTCTTCTACTTTTACCGTTTCTTCTTTGTGCTCTGTTGACGGACTTTTGTTTTCTTCTGCTGGTTTTGTCTCTGTTTCTGTTTTCTGTCCATCTGAAACTACATCCTCCTCTTTGACGTCTTGGACATTTTTCTTGAATTCTGTGGCATTCCAGTTTCTCCAGTCATCCTTTGCTCCCATTGAAAGATGCCTCGAAACTTTGTTGCCAGCCTCCCACTCGCCAGCATTGCCTTTTCCTCCTTTCCTAAACCTCTTGTGAAGGAGGGCAGGTGAGAGAGAAAGAGTGGAGGCAGAGCGGGCAAGAGGAACAGACAGATTGCCCGTTTCTCTCTCTTTCTGCTCACGTTCTTCCTTCTGCTGCCGGGTTCTCGCCCACGCCATCCGATACCCATAGCAACGACCACGCGGGTCGAACGTAGACGAGGGTTTGTCTTTCCTCCACCTTCCCAACTCCTTCTCCGTCCGCTTCTCCAGGTCTTTACCTGACAGTGGCACTGAACAAACCTGAATGAGAGGGGAGAGAAGGCAGCTGTGAATCTGAGAAGAGTGACTGATGATGACAGAACAGAAGAGCGGGAGCGGGAAAAAACGTGCTTTTATTGCAGTTAAATACAGAGTTTCAATTGAGTTTAAATCAGGATAGTATAAAAGTCCCATGGTTGTTATACATTTTCATTAGCTCAAGGTCACACATAAAAAATTCAATTAATCTTGAAGTGTTAAATTTAAGAATACATTTAGAAATCTACACAAAATGTTCATACAGAATGAATCAAATATATTACTTTTCTGTTATAAAAAGATTTTAATTTGTGATCACTTTGCCATAATTAAAATTAAAAGTCTTCATCTAATTCAACCAGGGAGGCCACATTTTTATAGTTCTTGAATTACAGCAAAGGACGACAAAATATTAGTCTAAGAGCCGCAAAAGGCCCTTGGGCGGCACTTTGGACATCCCTCCTCTAGACGAAAAGAGTGAACTGATGTATATTTCCTCTGCAGGGAACGATCAAACAAGGAGTGCTAACTCTTTTTAGTGTTACCTCTGCTATGAAAGTCTCCTCTTCCTCCTGGACATGCTCCCTGACCCCCCTCAGCATCTCCAGAGTCTCCATCTGGCCCGGACACTGCTTCCTCTGCTCGGCCCGGCCCAGGACGCGACGCACCAGCACCACCGCCACCTGGAGCAGCACCTTCACACCTGGACGACAGAGGTGGGAGAACTTCACTAATAAGGATGCACAACAGCGACTGCAGTGTCAAACATAACACTCACATTGCCTCGATTTGATTTAGTTATGGGTGTAAAAACACACACACGTAGACCCACCATAGCAGAAGAAAAGGTCCCACACTCGGAGAAGCGTGTTAAAAGGCAGGTGACGAGTGAACAGACACATCAACCAGTCGGTGGCGAACATGAGCGGCTCCACGCCGTGCTGCTGGAGATGCTTGTGTGCAGCTGGGCACGTCTTCTTCAAGACCCAGGAAAGGATGGCTGCGTCGAACAGGACTCCCTCCTACACAAAACACCAGTCTGTCTGTTAGAGAGCCACACCTTATTAACACTGACCAGGTGTGTCTCCTGGAAATATCTGATGTGGTAGAGGAAAAAGGTTTCCCTATAGAACATTATGGACAGGTACGGAAAAGTACTCAAAAAGGTGTCTATCTCTTCCTTTGCATCTGCCCTCCATTTATCATTCCACCTTTCCTTGCATCATTCATTCATCTGTTTGAGTCTGAAACTTAAATCTTGAAAGGTGAAACGTGAAGGAAGCCTTACTACTCATCCAAACTAAGTGTTCACTCACCAGCAGAGGGCTGTAATATCCAGGAAGGTACTGCTCACTGATCTGAACCAAACACCAGAAGGCCTCCTGCCAGACATGAACAAGAACGTCAGGATATAGTGACCAGAGGTTTGGCTATAAAAAATAAATACTCCCCCTAAAAACAAGAATGCAAAGGTAGAGCAGGCACATGGACACTGCTACAGATTGTTTGATTCCTGTTCATTTATTTTTAAATAAATATCTGATATAAAAACTGAAAAAAAAAACAACAACAAAAAACATCCATTAAAAAGACATATGAATGAGATGAGTGAGCACAGGTAAAACCAATTCTCCCTTTCATGGTGATTGTTCTCGATGTGAACTTGCATCTAGTCTGCAGAACAGAAACGTGTTTTTGGTCCAACCTCAGCAGGCATGTTCATCAGCAGCACCGCAGCCACCGGCCCCTGTGCCTGGCAGTAACCTTCCTCTGGCTGGAACTGAGTATAGGCTTTCAACACCCGGAACAACCCCCGCTGCCTGCACACACACACCACAGTAATCAACCACATAGCACATGCAGAGCAGTTAGCTCAAGTGTTCTCACTGATCAGAAATATTTATCTGTTTTATTTGAAGAGGCAAAGATTTATCTTGCAGGTGCAGTAACTAAAGGGGTCATAAAGTTGTTCTCCACTCACAGCTTGTTGGCAGAAACACTGTGCAGAAAACAAACCTACCCGTGTCCGTCTTTGGAGAGGAACATCTCGTGGAAGGGGAACTGTCGGTCTAGGTCCCTCTCGATTATATCCACCCAGCTCTGCAGACCTGGCTGTGAATCTAGAGACTGAAATAACAAATCATTAATATTCTAATGTCACACAGAGTTAAAACGGCAAACTTGATTTATCTAATTTAGTAAACACTGATTGTTGTACAATAAACATTAGCTGCATACATAGTGATAGATTTTAAGGGTCACATGTTAATTTTTAAGGTCATCTCTAACGGCTCCCTAATTAATCATCACTGGATGTGAAAATGTCACAGTGGACCTCGAGGAATTTGGATTCTGCTCTCCATTTTCCCTCCTGATTCTTATTTTCAATGAAATGCTTAATAGAACTTAATCTGAAAAAAGGACATTTGGACTCTATAGCAACAATTTCACTTTTTAGTTCTTGTACTCACCATCCACACCTGGCAAATTTTTGGATTTACTTTACAATCCACTCAGTCTGTGCTTATACTTGTTGTTTGTGCACCGTTTTCCAGCAGATTTTTTCTTTCCACTTAACTTTAAGCATGAATTTGCTTAAGAGTATCCTTCTGTATTGAGCCACCTTCTTTAACAATAACGTTTTCTGGCTTACCCTGTCTGTTGAACAGTTAAGTCTCCTCCATCATTATTTAGCACACTTCAGAAGAAAAATCCTATTTTAGTGTTTGTATCTACAAATCAAGTTTTGTGTTATTGATTGAAACTGATTACCTTCAACACAATCAGAAAACAGACCCTTGAAATGTACCACTGTGAAACTCAGTCAGTGAATTACACTTTTTTATTTAGTTAGTGAACTAAATTAACTTTGCAATGCTATGCTAACTTACATAGAGGTTGCACGTAGCACAAACATGTTTCCATTTTTAAATCCCAATAATCAGGAAATTATTTTTCAGCTTCTCACAAATTACTCAGCAGAAATATAAGTTATATTCCTGCAACAACTATGCAGCTTTTTTTTTTTTTTTTTTTTTTTGCAAAAACACCCAAAACACTGTTTGCTAGAAACCAGTAACTCCAGTGAAGATGTATTAGCTCTTGCCTCATAGAGGTTTTCATTTTGTCTCATTCTTTCTGATGCTCCACACAGCAGAGGCCAGCACCTCGCTCGGAGCGAGGCAGGGATTCCTTTCTGGCACTGCAGCTTGACCTGCAGAGACATCAAGACCCTGTAAGAATCCCTGTAAGCCATTTTAACAGCAAACAATTTGGCTTGTCATGACAGTGAAAAAACAGGGCTATTCTGCTCCTTTTATAATTTTATGACAAGCTAAAGAAGAGTTTATTTGCTTGTCGTCTCTCCTCCAGGACACACCTTGCTGCTCTTCTTTAACAAGATGCGGTCCCATTGGCCAATGATATTGATCCATTTGGCTTCCCTCTGCCTGACCAGCTCAGGGGATGGGCCCACACTCCTGACACACAACGCAGCACACAAGACACCAAGTAATTAATTTTAGCATTTTGTAAAAAAAAAAAAAAAAAAAAAAAGATAACCTATGAACTAATTTCTAGGGGCTTTTAAAGTCAGCCTGCAGTGCTGCTCTGTGCCATTACTGCACAGAGACGCAGAGCTCTGAAAAACAAGGCAGGAAACAGGAAAACCACACGTTAGCAGTTTGACGTCTCCATAGCAACAGGTCAGGATGTTATCAATGGGGAAAATATGAAGATGACAGGTAGAAGGTTGCTTAGCCTCTCCTACTCTGATTTGATACTGCTTCATCTACCATCATCACTGCGTCAAGTGTTCACTTGCTGCCAAGGGAAAAAGTTTGTGAGTTCTGATGTGTGATGCATAAAACTTTATCAGGGGTTTAAAATCTCCTGTTTAAACTCCACCTGCACTTTAAAATCCTTTTTGTGAGATGCTAGAGCAACTGTCAGTCACTGAAGATGCATCAAACTGTTTAACAAATAAGTTAATGCAGCGCGGCCCCTGCCCCACTTGTTGCTGCACATTGCCAGTGAGCTGCCTGAAAGGAGGCTGACAGGTCGTGTCATAGAAACTGTTTGGAAAGTAAAAGAAGTGCAAATTAATGAAATTATAAAATAAGTTTTTGTTTTAAATTATGGTATAAACACTGTGAATTTTTTTTTCATTTTTAAAGCAATGTCATAACAGTGAAAAAAATCTTACAACGTATATTCAATATACATTGAGTATTAACCATTAGTGTAGGCATATTCTGATTTTTAGAAAATATTTTGTGAGCTTGTTTATGTTGCTCTAACAATCTGACAAGCTTTTTGTTTATTCTTTAAATGAATAAAGTATTATAGAAGTCATCTTCTATCTCTAGCTTCTATCTTTTCTCGTAATAATATTAGAAAAGTGTCTAAAATGGTTTTTATTGCAGCATTAATCAAATATTACGTATTATTTGTTTTGTGCTCTGTTTTCGGATGGTGCATTTTCCCTTAATTATCTTAAAAAGTACTTAGGTAATTATCTTAAGAAGCTCATCTTCATTAACTCTTGCCCCTGTTGTGCCTTTGCCATTTTGTTGTGCAAAACATATATTTTGTTAATTTTTTTCTCTCTCTTTTAGTGTCAGTGTGCAGGATGCACATGTTTCTCTGCTGCATTAACCCACCAGTCCTCAGATATGTGGTCTGTTATAACTTCCTGGTCTCGCCATGGGAAGACAAAAATAAAAGTTATTTGTCACTTTGGGAACCCTTCGTAGACATTTTCTCAAGTTGATTCTGCTAGTCTAAAACCTTTTAAAAAAAACAAGTAACTTTTGTATCAGTTAAATTAGAAAAAAGAAATCATTACAATGGTGGGAGAATATGTGAACCTCGTGAATTCAAGCAGATTAAACCCAGTAAGATATTTTGCATACTATTTATATATCAATTAGTCAGAACTTGTATTTTAAGTGATTTTAAATTTTGTATCTGAACTTGACTTATTTCCTTAAGCAGTGCATGTGTTTTTTATAGCAGTATAAACCCCGCTGACAGTAAAGTAGCAGTTCTCCAGCACCCTGCAGGTGTACTCACCCAGCTGTGGATCCATTGGTCAGAATGAAGCCAAACCGGTCTGTCTCTGGTTCTAGACTGACCTCTGATCCGGCATCCGACCCAGAGCTGTCCTCCTCACTCTGGTGCCTGTGGGGTTGACTCGATGCTTTCAACATCTTCGCAGCACAGAAGACGGGGGCTCTTGTGGTTCACTTTGTAAAAGTAACCCCAGTCATGAAGAGTTCATGACAGTCGGGCTGCGCATCTTGAGGAGTAATAATCCCATCTGAACCAAGCAATATTAGTCAGTATTTTACCTGTCCTCTACATGTTTTTTCTTCTGCTGCTATTTCTTTCTCTGCCGCGCACTTGACTAAGGGTTGGGAGAATTTTAACAGGAAGTTAATAGAGTGTTGACTTCCTGCCATTCAACCAGACACACCATCAAATGAAATGTGACATAAATGTAAATACCTTTTAGATTCCCTTCATTATTGCGTATTTGTGTGCAGATGAGGTGCAGAGCGAGGTCTTCCAGTAATGGAAGTAGAAGATAAACTTCCTCTCTCTGTTTACTGCTGTTAATCTGCACACCGCCCTTGTCTGTTACTGTTGCCAATGCATTGACTCACTTTTCCTCTGACACACACTGTGGTCCTTTATTAACGTTTCTTTTTTTTTTTAAGATCCTAAATAGTTGTAGAAGTGAAACTAATATTACTTTGGCAGCATGACACATTTGTACAAAAAGGGTAATATTCTTTTTTAAGGCTTTTAAAATCCCTTCCTACTGCATTGCCAAATAGCTGCGTTGCAAATTTACAGTGTCAAAAGTAACACAAATTAAGGGGGAAATGTCAAAAGGTTAGCAGGGTGAAGATATTGTGACTCAGAGAGAAAGGGGAATAAACGAGCAGCTTTGAATGCAGCACTTCTAAAACTGCGCAGTTCAGGGACCGGTGGAGTTCATCACTAATCTCGCTCCAGAGGTATGTACCGTAAAAGATTTTTATAAACTGAATAGTTGCTGTTAGTTGACACTTTTACCAAGAAATGCTGAATATATGTGGTTTATTTTCTGTTGTCAAATAGACATAAATTATCGACTCTACAACTGGAAAGAAGCGACGTATGAGCAAAGTAAGCGTTTTAGAGTAGACTTACAAACATGTTTTACCTGAAAAACGTAAATATAAAGCCTTATAGTTAATTAAGCGATGCTGTGCCATCTATTTATGTGCATCATTCAGTCCGTCTTCGAAAGACCAAAAAAAAAAAACACTCCAAAAACTGGTTTAATCGCTACAACAACCGTAATAGCTGCAGTTTTCTTCTTACATGTTGTTTACGCTGGAAGAAAGAATACATTTTACCGTTTCGTTGTCTTTTTTTGTCCACATAAAATTGCTACATGGTGGTAATTGGTTTATAATCAAGGAACACCCTAAAACCCAGTTCGTACATCTGGTTTCCTATTTTCCCGGCGTTCCGCGAATATGTCATACAGCAGGGATTTGGGGCGCCAGATTACAGCAGGGCTGTCCTCAGCTGGCACTCTCCTTACCTGCAAGCTCTCTGATGTTTTCAGTTTTCTGGTTTTTACATTGCGATTGTTGCTTGTATGTTCTGTTTTCTGACTCTCTGTTGTTAATCAGATGTCTGCTGCTCTAAGTCTGCGTCTGTCACGATGCTACTCGAAGCAAGGTACTAAACCACAATCTAAGAACATGCATGTGTGCTAAAATGATGTTGGCTCACTTCGTGTTTGTGCATCTCCAGGCACATTTGGACATGGTTCTGGTGTTATGCGCACACTTAGCATTAGCGCACCGAGAGAAGGCTACAGTAAGTACTGGACTAAATACAGGGCATTACGGAAGTAGTACCTTCAACTTTTTACATTTTATCATGTTTAAACTGCAAACCTGTCTGTATTTTATTGGGATTTCATGTGACTGACCCACATATGGTACAGTAGTGCATCATTTGCAATTGGTAAGCAAATGATACTTGGTTGTAAAGGTTTCTTGGATTTCTTTGAATGTGTTGCCTTGATTTCATTCTGTTTTTCATTAGCTGTATCTATGGCCTTCTGTTATGGCTTTTGTCTTTTTAATGTATATATTTTACTTTGCTACAGAGTAAAATGTTCATATTTTCTTCTCCGTTATTATTTATATTTTACTGAATATATTACAGTAGAGCTCTTTTGGATTTTCTTCGAAATAATGTATAAAGATAAAGTTTACATACTTTCAC
Organism: Girardinus metallicus; assembly: GCA_903067095.1. Taxonomy (NCBI): domain Eukaryota; kingdom Metazoa; phylum Chordata; class Actinopteri; order Cyprinodontiformes; family Poeciliidae; genus Girardinus; species Girardinus metallicus. The sequence continues at coordinate 3,988 of CAEGAE010028205.1, read as the reverse complement.
ACATGCAGAGTGTAGCTTTTGGAAAATTGCTCAAGTCAGACTGCATAAAGAGCACATGTTTCATTTTATGTTAGTTAAATGTGCATCTTCGTGTTGAAGTATGTTAGGAAGTCTCACTAAGATACATTGACATTTCTGGATGTAAAGTGAAAGAATGTGAAAGTTCCTAAGGTTGTATATACTTTTGCCATATTTAGGAAAAATGACCAATGCAAACAGATTATCTAACCACATATTTATTTCTTTTCTCTTCTGGTAGAGTATGTAAATGCCCTGGAGCAGCCTACTGACCTGAGGTCCATCACTGACCGGGCTGCAACAACCCTCTTATGGACTGAGCTTTTCAGAGGTCAGAGCTTTCTGGGCACATGACCTGACTCATGCAATGGAGTTGAAGCTAAAATTTGTATTTTCTTGTCAAATGTCATGAGAAGACCACCATTTAATTTAAACAACTGCTCACTGTGTAGGGAAAGCTGATTTGTTACTCATTACAAATTTTTACCCAGTGATGAACACAGCTTGTGTAGCTTAAAATACCCAATGCATTTTCATTTAAAAATGATTTTAATTAATTTGACTCGATAAAGGGAAGGGCGCCCTGCTGCCACAGGCAATCAGAAATGAATCCATGGAGGTTTCTCTGGAGCTTTTCATTCAAATATGCTGTTGTAGTCTTAGATTTTCTCCTTTTTATATACAGTTGTTAAATTAAAAAAAAAAGTGCATCAATCAAAGTCATCACCAATTGTTTATTCACTCTTTGGTGATAATTCATTGCAGGTTTGGCAATGACCATGAGCTACCTGTTCCGTGAGCCTGCCACCATCAACTACCCGTTTGAGAAAGGTCCGCTGTCACCACGGTTTCGTGGCGAGCACGCCCTCCGCCGGTACCCCAATGGAGAGGAGCGCTGCATTGCTTGTAAGCTGTGTGAAGCCATCTGCCCTGCTCAGGTAAACAAAAAGATAGGCATGCATTGAATTTCAAAAATGTATTGATCACAGATCTATAAGACTTCTCTTTATAGCACTGGCTATTCCGTTAATTATAAGCAAAAAAAAAAAAAAGTCCTCCTAAATTTAATCCAGCTCATTCCACTATTGGTCATTTTGTTTATCTCCTTAGGCCATTACTATTGAAGCTGAGACTCGAGCTGATGGCAGCAGGAGAACTACACGTTACGATATCGATATGACCAAGTGCATCTATTGTGGTTTCTGTCAGGAAGCCTGTCCTGTTGACGCCATTGTTGAAGTGAGAAAAGTGTATTTTTGTATTTCATTTTTTGCCTCAAACAAACCCCTGATAAAAAAGGTGTTATCTTTCAGGGATAGTCTGCATATTACCCTGAAAGTCAGTTTTCTCATTTGATTCTTTCCCCAGGGGCCAAACTTTGAATATGCTACAGAGACTCATGAGGAGCTGCTGTACAACAAAGAGAAGCTGCTCAACAACGGAGACCGATGGGAGGCTGAGATAGCAGCCAACATACAGGCTGATTATCTTTACAGATGAACTGCGTCATCAGTAACAAACATTTTAACATATATATGCAATAAAAGAAATAGCTACATGTAGCCTTACTGATGCAAAAGTGAATTAGTGGTAAGCACTGAAGCCATGCTGCAGATACGCACAAATTATGGACTGCCTGGTGAAAAATCTCATGTTATTTTGCTGACCCACCTTTAGCTATAACTATGGCTCATAATAATTTTAATGTATCAGTGAGTTTATAACAAACTATTCTCAAACAAAGTGGTAGTTTTTAGACGTTAAATGGAGGACAGTAGGGTTGAGCTGTGGGATAAAGTCTTTTGGACATTTTTTACCAGCGCTAGGTCCTGGTGAGCCACCCATGTGTGGAAACGATGATTAATTGTCTTGAAACTGTTACGTTAGAATATACCTGCCAAGAGGAAGGAAATAATCCTTTTATGGAAAAAAGGTCAGTTACCACATTTGGATTGTCAGCTTGCCTTTTATAACTGATTCACACTATTTATGATGAATTCATCAACTTATCCACCAGTCTTCTTAATATAATGCTTTCATCTCTCTGAATCAGGGTCAGGTTGGACTCATTAGACCATGTGACTTTTTGCCATTGTTTCAGATTATAATCTTTCTGCTTTCTGTTAAGCTGAAGTAAGCTGTTTTCCACTGTTAACTTTATTGAATGTTTTTTATTTCTTGTGGCTGTTTATATAGCTGTTTAGTCCAATTAATTGGAGCAGTATCCACATTGCATTCTTTACTTTTACTTTGACTGTGCGGTGAGTGTTTCCAAGTGTTAATTAATTGGTTTATTGCATTTATTGAAATATCTATTTATTTATGAAGCATGTCACAGTTCATCAGCATCTTACCAGATTTTTATAATGAATTTGACATTCCTTATCCTAAGGGTTTAAGGCTGTTGAAAGTGCGGCCCTGATTCCATGAGCAACCTTTGGAATAATTTTGCGTGGCCCTCGATCACACTTCAAGAGTAGCACCGCTGGTACTAACACAAGCAAGTGATGCAGACGGACACTTTCAAAACTTGTTTATGGCGAGATCTTCATTGACAAGTTCAAATCTTTTTAAAATGGAAAAGTTAAATACAACAAACTCTATATTTGTCTTTTATTTACACTGCCTTTTGCTTTAATTTTAGCCGCATACTATGCAGGACCACAAACATCCATCTTACTCATAGCAGGGTGGGGGCCTGCTATTCATTAAATTTGGTCTAAGTAGATCAAGCATTATTGAGGAAAAGCGCGATCTTTATACTACTTTTTTCTAAGCGAAGAAAATAGAAAACAGTTGACTGCACAAAATCAGGACATCAGATGCCTTCCCAACAAGAATCTGATTATTTTGTTTCATTAAAATATTGCAATTAGTTTGTGAAAAATTTATATTTCTGTTTTTACTCGTTAAACGATCACAGTTTCTTTTGTTTTTAATTAAAGACAGGTTGACAATATTGGCCTAAGTGTGAAATAATTTGGATACCCCTGGTTTAAGAAGGGCCCCCTTTTTATTTCTTTGATGCAAAACAGAAGTGTGACATTTTTGTAGTTTCTTTTTTAGTGCAAAGTTCTTACTTTTACCCCCATTAATACATTATTTTTGGCCTAGCAGTGTTGTGCTTTTAAACTGTTTTATGTCTAATTTTGCACAGTGTTTATGGAGCAATTACTGTGACACAGTGATATATATTTTTGATTGTATAACTTAAACTTATGTCAGTAATTATAAAATGTATTAAAGTTTTTTAGTCCACTGGAATAAAGCAGATCTTAAACCACGACTGTTTGAATTAATGATATGAAATGATGCACTGATTTTTAAAGGTTTGTGAGTTCAAGCATAAAAGTCAACTTACTTTACATACATTGTATGAATTCACACCAAACATTTCAAGGCACTTTCCATGACAGGCACATCGAATTTTTATGTAATTACATACAATCTAATTCATTCCAAATTTCTTTGATTCTATCCACTTCATAGCAATAAAATGCAGTCAGACCACTTGTTCATATACAGACTTGTTTGTTTTACTGGTAGTTTCTATCTGGTAAGTCTGCTGTGTCAAATGGAGATGGAGAAAATATAAATTGTTGCTGGAAGACTGTATTTGCCCTGTTCTAATATTACATGGTATTAGTTTCATAAGTTTTATATTGGAAAAAAATATGTTTCTCTGCCAGAATTTATTATTTTAAAAATATTTTATTATTATTATTATTATTCATCCATCCATTTTCATTACACCCTTGTCCCTTAGTGGGGTCAGGAGGTGCTGGTGCCTCTCCAGCCATGTTCCAGGTGAGAGGTGGGAAACACCCTGGACAGGTCACCAGTCTGTCGCAGGGCAACACAGAGACAGACAGGACAAACAACCGTGCACACTCACACTCACACCTAGGGACAATTTGGAGAGGCCAATTAACCTGACAGTCATGTTTTTGGACTGTGGGAGGAAGCCGGA
>CAEGAE010028202.1:0-20689 GCA_903067095.1 Girardinus metallicus | reverse complement strand
CAAGCTCCCAGGCCTCTGGTAGAGGACCCGAGCTCAGAGGATGAAAGAGACCACCCGCAGAGGGTGAGAAGGGAATTATTAATTTTTTATTATTTATATATTCCAGTTCATCTGGACTGTCTGTTTTCATTTTACAAAAGTCATGTTTCACAAAAATCTGTGCAGAATATCTTAAGATATATTTAGTCAACGTTCTGGCTTCTTCTAACAAATGAATAAATAAAATATTGCAGTTACAACATTTTTGCAAAGTAATATTTTTAATTTCAGCAATGAAAATTTTTTATCTTTTTACATTTTGCCACTCTAAAACCACAAACTTTACTGTATTTAATGGTGATTTTATGTCATAGATCCGCAAAATCCTACTTTCTTTATTTTTTACCAATTTAAATCTGAAAATGTGGCACACATTTCTACTCATCCCAATTTATTACATCCATCCATCCATCCATCCATCCATCCATCCATCCATCCATCCATCCATCCAATTTATTACACCTCCCTTGAAATCAAGTCAAAGTCTCCTAATGAAGAAATGTACTATTAAAATAAATACACAAGGAGTCCTGTTTGAATTTTTCCAAACACCATGTGGAAGACAATATTTTTTATGGTCTACAAGAACAAAAAATAGATTTAATGATATATTAATGCAGTTAAGTACAACACAAACTGCCTATCGCCTAACACACTCAATCGTCATGGGTAAACATGGCGGTGGCAGAATCATGTTGCGAGGATGCTTTTCTTATTGTCAGAAACGGACTAGAGTTGATGGGATGGGAGGAGGATTTTGGAAGAAAACATGTCAGAGACATATCTGCGTATTGAAATGGCCTATTTAAAGTTCAGATCAACATTTTAAGGAGAAGCTGTCACATGTCTGGGTGTTTAGCAAAGTCTCTCTATCCAGACTGAAGGAGTTTGGCTGATTCACAAAGAATCACCAAAAAGCTAGAATGCAAAGCTGATAGAGACATACCACAGAAGAAGTATCAGTGCCGTAAACCCCACTTTAATGGTGCTGTTTGTGTTTGTTTTTTTTTTCCCCGTCGTACCTAGATGTGACCAACTCTTACATTCACACTATTTTCTTCTGGTTGCAATAAAACGGGGAATTTCATCAATGTGGGACTTGCCAAATTCAAGATGCAAGGCCTATAAATTCTTTATAGCATCACAACACTGGCTTCCCAGGGTTAGCATAATCAAATTACGCATTTTCAGTGTAAAGAAAACACACCTTTGTGCCAAGTCTCTCACACTTGTGACGTCTTTATGGGTCCAGCGTCTGAATGACGTGAGCCTCGGTGCAAAAACATGCCGGTTTTGGAAATGTGGTCATCCTTAGGGTTGCTTCACAACAAATAGGATATCTGTCTATAGCTGAGCTAGAGAGAGTTTAAGACATTCTGGAGAGCGTCATGAAATCTGTATGGCTGTTCTGCCATCTCACAACAGACACATCCCCTGCCCCCCTCCCCCCCCATTGTCATTTTCTCTTCCCAGTAAAATCCAGCCACACTTCCTGGTGGATTTCTCCTCCTGTCACCAGTGGCTCTAAAAGTAGAAGATGTTGCGTGCCCCTGCTCCACTATTTTAAAAAAAAAGAGAGACTATTTAAGGTCTAATGTCAGGAAAAAACGCGGTGGTTTGTTGGTGAGCTAATACCGTCCGACCAGTTTTCCTGCACAATCGCTCCTTTGGGAGTTGGGAAAATATAGACGGAGAAGCGAGTGTGCAAAATGACCTATTTTCCCATTGCGTGCCACGGTTTTGTTTTCACTGCTGGCCACATGTTTGATCATTGCGTAAGTCCTCGGATGCGGTTTGTAAATCTCCAAGTGTTTCGGGGTCGGGGGAGGGGGCTTAGAGGTGAGGTTTGGAATCGACCTTAAGGTCCGTAAGCGTTAGCGATCCCGTAGCTTAACGTGTGCCTGCGTTCACAGGACTTGCTGTTTCCTCTGACCGCACAGCTGGCTGCTTGTCTCCCACTGTCTTAACTGTAAGAGCTGCGCCCCAATTAAAGGCTAATTAAAGGGCCAGTCCATAAACAGAGGAAGTCTTTGTGGTGTTGTTTTCACAGGTGGTGTGCATCACAAGCTGCACCCGGTGTCAGGTTCCCCCGTCACGTGGACGCATATTTGTGCTTATGCATTGTACACATTTTGCCGACTTACGTCTGTTCTTTCTCCTTCATTGTTTCTTTATTTTGAGGCAGTTGTAGTTTTAGCGCAAACTGTTTAAGACATCCATCAAGAGAAAAAGCTAAACAGGACTTGGATGTTGTGCTTCCAAGCGCCTACACGTGGGTTGTAAATCTGTCTGGAGATGCTATCACTGGATCTTCCTTATCGCCACTCCCTTTCACAGAGAAGCTCAGCATCCAGGGTGGTATGGTGTTGTTTCTGCAGACTGTCCAGGGTTTTTTTTTGTGTGTGTGTGTGTGTGTGTGTGAGGGGATGTATTGAAAGCGTAGACATTCGCATAGTCAACCCCCCCCCAAAAAACTCAATTCTCCTCCGTAATGTTTTCAAGGCATGACGGAAGAAATATGTCGACAACTAAAGCTCAGCTCACACACACCAAAAAAGAAAAACAGAAAAAAGAAAAAAAATCTGCCATGTTTGTAGAGATTTACAATCTGAAGCGAAGAACTGGTGGTGAACCATCTAATCAGGCCTATCATGACTATTTCCAGATGTGGGAGAGAAGAAGTATGTTGCCTCAACAGTCTACTGTGTGGTATATTAAAGAAAAGAAAAATCGATGATGCCGTTTGATGTTCAAGATCTTCAGCTTACACAAATGTACTAATAGCAACTTTTCAGAGTTTGTCACAGCACAACTTCAGTGCACTTTATTGGAATTTTATATGAAAAAACAAAATACATAGTTGTGAATTGGAAGAAAAAACACAGTTTTCAAAAGTATCTTAAATCTGAATCTGATAAATGTGGTGTGCCTCTGTCCGCAACTTCCTTTACCTAATATCTCTCATAAAATCCAGTTCTACCAACTGTATTTGCCTTAAGCATGGAAATATAATTATGTCGATTTTTGACCTAATTTTCCACTTCTGAAAATCTTAAGGAGAAGTTAAGATTGACAAATGTTAAGATAATATTAGGAGATATTCCTGCAGTGTGCGATGTGTTAAGAGAGATCTGGCCTACTCTGGTCTTAAATCGGGGATATTCAACAAGTTTCACCAATCAAGAAGAAAGTTCCAGAAAGCTGCAAAACAATCAAAACACGGATTTTCTTCAAATCAAGGCTAAAAACTGCCTGTTTACGAGTTTCCTTTGATTCATAATAATTGGAAAGTTGGTCAATATATGATGTATATCTGCTTGATCGTTGTGAGGATGGCATTTGACACAATGTAATGTTTATTTATTGTCTCTAAACTGGGTACTGTAATATGTTTTTATGGCGTCAAGCACTTTGAACTGCCTTGTTGCTGAAATGTGTTACACAAATAAACTTGACTTGACAAAACAACTGCCAGAAAGTCCAGTGAAGTCACAAACTGTCGCAATTGCTTCTTCCTAGTCGGCCATGTTTGTTTACTTTTGAACTCACATTAGGACTCCAGATGTTTTGCGATATTTCCCGTCTCTCATCTGAATGTTGGAGTGAAATCTGTCCATGTCTGGTAAGACCAAACCTGTTATGTATGATTTTTAAATTTTAATTTTAAAATTCTGCCGCATAAGTGACAGCTAAACACCGGCGGTTTGTTGACAAAAATACCAACCATGAAACAGGACTGCATGCTTTGTGTTGTGAAATCTTCTGCGTTTTCTCATTCCTCTACAGAATGTACGAGTAAAAATAACGTGCCCCCTAAAAATACTTCAGAGATAAAGACTCAGCCCTTTCGCGGCAGTATCGTGTTTTTGTCATTTCGGCCATAAATAGACACCGCTCTGACTCCCAAACATCCAACCTCAACATACTCTCGCACACAAAGGAGACTTCATAATGGTTTCTGCTGTCATTGCTGTGATCTGCTGCGGACTGGCCACCCACACTGCGCTTCTGGATCCGTCATTGAAACCAGCTGGTTCTGGAGCCGAGGAGCCACCTTTTGCTCAAAATCACCAGCACATTGTTGATTCGCCTAAAGACAAAACATTTCCATCTCGCATTTACATGAAATAAGCGCGAACGGGTGTTTCCAGAAGGGAAGCTGGGAGCAGATCCTCTGACAAAACTCAAGACTACAGGCCTGAGCTTAATCAGATGAGGGCTTGTTGCAGGGGTGCCCAAAGTCGGTCCTGGAGGGCCGGCATCCTGCAGGTTTTAGTTCTCTCCCTGGTGGTAGAAACAACCTTCTCAGCAAGTCAGTGTTCTCCTTGGCCTCTAATGAGCCATCATTTGATCCAGGTGTGCTAAACCAGGGAGAGAACTAAAACACGCAGGATGCCGGCCCTCCAGGACCATCATTGGACACTACTGGCTTGTTTTATCAATAAGCGATCTCATTTGGCCACGGATAGAGAAGCTCTGGATTTATTAGGGATGACAGATTAATAGATGGTTGAAATCCATTAACCGTCCCACGACACCAGCTTTAAGCCCTGTGCCTAAATGTCAGCCATGCTTCTTGCTATGAGCCACAGCAGAGGTGCGGCCCGGCTCCAGAGGTCCGGCCCCGCCGCACGCGATGCCAGGAAGTCTGCACCGGCGGAGGATAAACACGCTTTAGGGATTCCCTGCTTTCTTCCTCCAAAGTAGACCCACCCAGAGACGTACGCGCACGCTGACAGATGCACGAGCGCATACCTCTGGGAAGGGGAGCTGACACAGTAAACAGTGACTCACTCGCAGATAGAGGCACGGCACACCGGGAGGAAACAGACTGATGTGGTGCAGTAGGCCGTGTAAATGTAAGCCACATGTAAACACAACGGGAGACACAACGCTCGCAGAGACCGAGGGGGCGGAGGGGTCGTTTCTGACACCGATCCGATAAGATCCCTCACATAACCGATAGCCTCCACACAATCACACACACCATCTGTCTGGAAACGGTGATCACAAACATTCCTTTTCCTCTTCTTTACTTTCTTTTAGCCTCCATTTTACTCGCCTTACTTCTGATGAGAAGTCTGAAGTAGAAGATGTCATTTGATTGCGCGCCAGATTAAAGATCGTTCTTTTAGATGTGATTTAAGTGAAACTGAAAACAAATAAAAGAAAAAAAAAGCTTCATGAAAGATGCCTTAAGCATAACAGTCAGTGCTCCAGTTGGCAGTCTGTCAGTCGGGTTGTTTGGTGAAGATTCAGCGAAACATGAACTGGAGACACAGAAAGCACCTATGACATTATCTATTGTGATTTCTTACAAATACGAGTCAAAGGAATGCAAAAAGGTCTAGCGAATATAGATCGCTTGTTCATACTGTGCTATAGTACCTTGAATATTAATGACTTTCTTACATCAATAGGCACATAGGCACACAAGGGTTTTTCATTTTAAGCTTGTCGAGACCTCAGGTGTAAGCGTAGCATTGCTCTCCAAGCGTGCATTCACACTAGCCCTGTTTATTCCGCTTTAATCGAACTATAGTTTGTTTGGCTAGAAGATCCGGCTCCTTTGGGAAGACCAGGGGGGGTTGTGAATGCACAATCAAACTCTCATGCTGAACAAAAAACGAACTCTGGTTCCCCTAAAAATATCGATCTCGGTTCGGTTGACGTGAACTCTGGTGTGGTTCGATTGCCTATGTGAACGCCAAGCATAGTCCTTTACCAACAATGAAAACTGCTAAAATCTGACATCACTCCACTCGTTTACATTTCCTGAAGAAAGACATTGTGCTCATGTCTACTTCAGAGGTTTTCACGTCGCTTCTTTCAGTGGTTCTTGGTGCAGCACCACTATAGGTTAAGGAGGGAAATGGGTTTTTATTAGCATTTGGATCATTTGACAGTGAACACAAACACAAAATGTAACAAATGTTACAGTTTTGGTCCCCAATCGTACTGAGCCTACCGGTCTATCAGGTGTGAAAACACCAAGTGCACCAAGAACCAATGAAGATGCTGGCATTGAAATAAATCAGGTATTGCTGATTTAAAAGAAAACAAGGATGATGTTTTGATCTAAAAGCATCCATAAAAACACAGTTTTCACCAGAACCAGCAATAGTAGCTCTGGAATGCCTAGTCTTAAAAAAAAAACTGTACACCAAGACATAATAGCAGAAGTCAGGACTGGACTGAAGCTGAGATCTAGTCTGATCAGCTCCAATTTAAAAACTGTCACATTATTTAAGGGTAACACCATTTTAGACCATTATTACTTTGATTGGGTGGTTATTTACAAAGGGACTGAGGAATATTTACTTGGGAAATTGAGGTAGGAGGTTGTGCAGCACCAATGATCTTCATCCAGAAAAAACATACCAGGAGCACTTAATGATTTTAATCAGAGTATGTCAAATTAAGTTAAGACTGTGAAGGTTTTTTTATATACCTCTTTACTTTTTATATCAGGCAGTTCCTTTATCTGAAAAGGCTTTCCATTTTTAATTCCAATTATTTTGTTTCACACAGGAAGATTGTGGCGTCGTGCTGCCTCCAACCTCAGTTTCCTGTGTAAATAATCATTAGACGTTTTTGTAAACAACCACTCAATGCAAGCAAGGCGACAGTTCATGAATTAACTGCTGAGATATTTTTGATTTGTAACTTTTTAGTGGTGTTTGGTCTTCTGGACCAGCCATCAGCTGCCTGGATATGGATCTATCACCAATGAAGATGACAAGAAACTCATTCACTGCAACTCACTTTTCTGAACTATACATTTGATATTTATTTCTGAAGCAAGTTGCTTGAGCACTTTTATGCTCCTGTCAGCGTGACCCGTCTAGCATCCGAGTTCATGCGCTTCCTCTGCTGGGGATAGCGTGTAACATTCTCCGTAATGACTCTAAATGTGTAGCAAGGCAGAAGTTGTGACGATGGAGCAAAGGGAAAGGGGAGGGAAGGCAGATGTGATGTCAGCTGCTGACTTTCACATCAGGGAAGTGTTGAAATGAGGCAGTTGGTTCAATATCCTTTGTTACAACGGAGGAGTTAAGTCTCGACTGGCTGAAAGTTCACCCTCTGACGACAACAAACAAAGCTAGTCAATTTGTGGGCTCTTGAAGAGTTGTAAGACTTTCCACGTTTACTATTAGGAGCATAATAAAGTGCTCGAACATTTCAAACTGTTAGTTTTCAGCTCACAGAGATGATGTGAACTCTGAGACTCCCTAGATCAGCCTTGACAGCTGTGGATAAATGCCGGGTAAATGGTGTTCATCATGGTGCGGCTGGGTACTAAATCAAAACCGAGTAATTTGGCTCCCCTTGTGTAACACTTTTGTTTTTTTTTTAAATAAATTTTAAAACTGAAGCCAAAGCCCATCACTCATCCGCTACCGTAGCCGCCTGCGTTCGCCAGGCCGGAATGGGTTTGATCTGAAAGCCAGGTCTGCGCCGCTAAAGACCCAACTTTTATCTCAATGAAACTCGATGCATGTTTGAGCCACATCTGGAGCTCTGGCTCTGACGGCGTCGCGCAGGATGGTGAAATCTAAAAAGGCTTTCTCCCTCCCTCCACCACATGCTTTCTTCATGTTTCACTGCCTGCCTGTGAAAGAGAAGAATTTCATGCTTTGTTCTTCTTAACGTCTCCACCTTGTATTTTTTTTCTTTTACTCTTTCTTCTTTTTCTCCAAGGTCTTTTTTTGTTTGTTTTTTTAATGCTGCTGCGGTGCTTTTAAAAGCCTTTGACCCCTAACAGATTATGATCACTCTGAAATAATGGAAAAAAAAAGATAAAGTAAGTACATTCAAATGTTGATTTCATGTATTAAGGGAAAACATCTATCCACATCAACCTGATTGTAGGTGAAAAATTACCCACACTTGATAAATTGTGAATTAACTTTGATTAAGCTACATTCTCTTGGTCCAGTTTCACCAGCCGCAGAATCAGAAAATCCCTTAAATAAAAGAGCATACTTTACTATGTAAAGTATGCTGATCTCAAAAATTAAAACATTGCAACCTAATCTGAAGAGACGCAAAGCAGATCAGAGACCAAGTCATTTGACTACCTAAAATTACTCAAAATGAATCAAAAAAATTGCATCAATCAATTGATGATCCCCAAGATTTCTGTGAAAATATTCAGTGCGTTCAGTAGCGTTGGAACTTTTGGGACGATGTGAGTTCTGTTATGTATGGTGAAAAACCAACTATTCCAGAAAAAATACCTTCATACCGACAGTTACGGTGGTGTTAGTATGATGACCTCTGGTTGCCTTGCTGCTTTAGGACTGGGACAACTTTCCATTTTTAATGGCGCCTGCTATCTAACAGTAGATTCTGAAGGAAAATGTCCAGCCACCACTTTGTGAACTTAAGCTTTGGCGTGTTTGGAGCTTTAGCCTTTTAGGGCTAGAGCTAACCCTAACCCTACAGACTAACCTTAACCCTAAGTGCTAATCTGAAAACTAAGAAAAACCCAAAATACCTAAAAATAAATCAATAAAATGTAGATTTTACGTGTCTCCATCAAAGTCCAGACCTATTTTTGAGTAAACCGCAGTGACATCACCTTAAACTTGACCATTAGTTTTTCAACAAACTCCAGTGTGTTGGTCAAAAGTCCTCCACAACCATATAAATGACTCATTCTCTGTTTTTCGAAGGCAGATTTTGCCACTAATTGTAGCACAACCAGTTACTTAAGGAGTAGGTGCCTTCAACTGAAACCTGCAGTCTGTATTTATGACTCTTCTTGTCTTTGTCTGAAATCAAAGTTTGTTTGAAGATCTGAAACTTTCAAGTGTGACAAAAGTGCAAAAGCCTGAAGAAACCCGGCACGGTTCTGTACATTTCGGCAAGCTTTGCTTGCTCTTTTAGCCATCTGCGGCATTTAAATCTGCCTCCTCGCCATAAAAGATTGATGAGCTCCTCTCAGCGTGAGACAAAGTTAACTTAAAGACGTGCGCAATCGGTAAAGCAGATCTTTTTGGCTGTCTGGCCCGGACGGTCGGTGTAAAAAGCTGGAACAGACACATTACAGCTGGCTATTTAAAGATCAGAGGCCACAGTGGAAACAAAAAAAGTTAACTGGCAAGACCACACACACATACACACGCGCACCGTCAGGGCAGAAATCTCTTAAAGATCAGCCTCTTGGGGTGTGTGTTTGTGCGAATGCAACCATGCATGTGTGCGATTTGTCGCTGATAATTCAGAGTGAGGATGCTGAAGCTCTTGCAATCTCTTGCCGCCGGTGTTGCTCTGGAGGCTCAGATATCATCAGTCTCTCAAGCAAACAGGGCTCTGGTGAGCGCGCGCGGCCAGGGCTCCAAGCTGCACTGACTCACCAGGTGTCCCCACCCTCCTCCTCAGCCCCATCTCGGTGGTTGGAGAAGGTAGTTTTGGCAGCTGGAAGTGGCCCTGTGGTGGTGGGAACAATTACTGGTGTCAGAGAGGTAAACCTCTGCCTCTCCCTCTCTTCAGTAATACATAACAACAATCTGCAGAGAAGTATAAACAGAACCTAAACGGTGGTGGTGATGATGATGATGATGATGATGGTGGTGGTGATGAAAGTAGAGGGAGGGAGAAGAGAGCTCTTTTCTTCTTTACTGTCCGTTTTTTTTTTTTTTTTTTTACTTGTTAAGCGTGTAAACTTGGCAGGGCCAAATATGTTGATTGCGGGCTGCTGATGTGACCCATCTGGATTCGAAACATTGCATTAGGTCTTCGCACGCTATTCTTCGCCACTCCCTCTGCTCAGGAGAGCCCCCCCACTCCACCCCACCCCTTATCCCAACCCTTCGCCCCCACCCTCTCCTGTCACATGAGAAACAGTTGCAGCCCTGTTGTTGGATGAGGAGGATGTGGGTATTTGGAGTGTTTATTCTGCAGTGTGAGAGAGGACAGAATGTGCGCGCGCGCGTGTGGGTGTGAGTGTAATAGGAGAACGGCCCCCTGAATGGCCGCTTGAAACCCGCTGTGCAAGTTCAAGAATTTAGAAGAATTTAGAAGAATTTATGAAGATGCTCCACAGGAACTGGCTCAACTTGGGACAAATGGTGGGATTAATTTGGGTAGAGATGAAGCAATTAATCGCGATTAATCATTTATTGAAATAATCGGCAACTGGTTTAGGAATCGATCGGTTGCTGACTGGAGCATGCAGACTCCAAAAAAGGCCATTTTGCATGAAAGTGAGCATGAAATGATGAAAAAAAGCTTTTTTAATGTAAATATGTTCTACCCAGACCTCCTCAAGTGGTAAAGTTTTAGTTCCACTTTGTTCAATTGGTTATTAACTGGTTATTGATTTTAATAACCAGTTAAGTTTTTTTTTTTTTTTTTTAAAAACCAGATCAGCTCTACACTGTATTTATGCTTAGTCAAGCAGGAAGGGCTGACTGAGCTTTTCACATGCTAAGTTACTGCATTTTAGGCAATAAAATGTTTATTTTATTATTTTAAAAAATTAATTGATTTGTTATTTGCATTTTTAATATTGTATATGAAAAGGCTTAAGTGGCTGGATGAAAAATTTTCAAAATGTATCAGATTTTTATCTGATTAACCGACTAATCGTTAAAAAATTAAAAATCAATTACTAGAATAAGCATCCGGACAGTGCACTGTAAAAGTTTTCCTACCCCTTAAAGTTAGAACATTTTATTCCCGTTTCACCCATAAATATGAATCTATTATTTTTAAGATGTTGTGTAAACGTTGCTGAATGAAGGACATTTAAAAGTCCATTTGCACTTTGCTGCAAGTCGTAGGCGACAGAGCTCCTCTCAGCGAAACATGGCGGTGGCACCGTCGTGCTGTGGGAATGCTATTCTTCCCTATGGTCGCTGATCTGAGTTAATGGGAGGAAGACAATTACCGCAAACGTGCAGCCAGAGCTACAATGGAACAGTGTAGATCAGAGCAGAACGGCCCAGTCAAAGTCCAGATGTAAATTTTACATAAACATCCATCGAAAATGAATCAGATTGAACTATTTTGTTTGAGGGATATAGAGGAATCCCCCAAACATTTGCTGCTGTTGCTCCACTCGTTCAGAAGAGTTGAATATGCGTGTACCCCACTCTTAAAAAGGAGTGGAAATACTTTTGCCAAGCACCGTAAACGAGTTAAATGCCTTTTTTTTCTTTTTTTTATGTTGAGTAATAGGAAACTTTCTTCTTTGTTTTGATAATTATAAGGCAAGAGACGAAAATAACACTAAAGTTTACGGCGTTTTCATGCTAAAGAGAGGAATGAGGCTTCTGTGTTGATCCCATGTGTTCTGGGCCGCTGATACTTTCCCGAATTAGAGATGCTGCTCCTTCCCCGGCGCACATCCTGAAGCCATTCTACAGGAATTTCTGCTATCCCGCTCATAAATCACACTTCAGCTGAAGAGTCGAAAAGGAAACGGCAGGAAGACACGGAAAAAAGTCCAAGCAGCTCCAAGGCTTTGGGAATTTATACGTTCTTCAGTTTTACCTTGTTTTGAGGTTTCAGAAAACTCAAGTAAATAAGTTTTCAAAAAGCAGTTTGTCTGCAAATGGACTTGAACAGTGGGTTGGGTGGTGATGAATGGAGTAGCGGAGCCTTGAAGATGAAGCCAATAAAGTGTCAATCAGTCGACCACAGCACTTCTGCTTGTTTCACTAGTCGTTTGCCACCTTCTGCCAACTCACTTATCAGCAGCAGTTAGGCTTTACTGAGGAAACGAGGTTGCAACATCAGAAACGCACAAGAGATAAGGGACGTTGATACGCTGACGTTTGAGGAATTGGTCGAAGAAGTTTTGAACAGAAGCAAGAAAAGGTGTGCCAAAATCTCTCGAATTCAGAGCTCAAAAGCACGAGACACCCGAGAAGCGGGCGCCGGTCCAGCGGGCCCCGGTCCAGCGGGCGCTGCCCACAGGTCTCAGCTGTAGGGCGCCGACGACGAGTCGAAGTTTATAAGCGGCTGCTGCTAAGCGGTGGTTTACTGACGCGGGGTGTAAACTGAGGTTCATTAGAGAGCGGGCGATAATTGAAGGGTTCGTCGGGAGAAGCGTGCCGCACATTAGGGCTTTATGTTCAACATACAGCTTTCAGAATGCCACTCCGAGTTTCCAGCCTCCTCTGGAATGCCTTGGCTCCATCCTGGAAATAAGCTCAAAATATAAAGACTTATAAAAGTCGCTCCGGGGTTCTCAGAGGCCGAGCATGTGTTGGTCTTAAAACTTTTGGCAGATGCACGTCCATTTGATTGCATTTCAAGCTACGACTTCGAGAAAGATATCAGAAGCACATGATTTCTATAGTCTCTTATCCTGCAGATGTCTATATAGGTAACCGAAATGTGGCTGGCCACAGGAAAACCATGAGCAAGTCTCCTCAGGAGGGGGAATGTTATGAGTTATTTACAGAAAGGGGTGGATTCTAAGATTTCCAATGATATCAAACACGTGGAATTGAAGACGATATGGCCCAACAGAGTCCGTTTGAGAGGATGACTCTCAAAGTTTCATCAGACTGAGTTATATGGAGCAAATACACTCCGTTTGTAGAAGTCATATTTGAGAAGGAAAAATGTAAAATGACAACAGATTTTGATATTTCCATTGGTCTTTGACGTGGTTTTCTCGTGCCAACGTTTCGGAAGCGATTGGATTTAGAAGAACGTCCTCGTCTACCAATTCTGTAAGCAAAACATTTTTATGCAGCTTCAGTTTTTGACATCAGAAGTATTTTCAGGCCGATAATCTTCTTCAATGGTTCGGTGAAGGTAGCGGAACTGACAGTTCAGTGTTTTGTGTCTCTGTTTGAGATGCGGGAGACACAGAGGCTTTTGGGTCAGTAGACAGCGACTGACCTGGTCGTACCCTCCTGGACTCTGCGCTGCTGCCCCACGCGATCCCTCTATTTTGTTTTCTCCCTCTACCCCCTTTGATTCAAACACACACACACACACACACACGCCAATACACACGCTTGCCTCTGCTTCCGACTTGGCTTTCGTGAGAAGCGGTGTCATTTTAACCACATGGTGATGGGATCATCATCAGGCTTTGCACGCACACAAGCAAAGAGCAAAAGAGAGACAGAAAGAAAGAGAAAAAAAGGAAGAATGATCTACACAGATACAGATTCACAGAAGTACAGTTTGGTTTTGCTGTATTTGGGTTTTGGTGAGGACTAAAATAACGCACGCCTTAAGCCCAACACAAGTTCGCTCTGTATTTGTCTCACAGTTGACATCAGCCGTTTGAAGTTGCTATTTAAAAGAACACAGAGTTCACTGTACTGCCTTTTAAACTTGGCTTTTTCATTTACACAATTATTGTAATTATACAATTATTTCATAGTTATTCTGGCAGCAAGTTTAATACTGATGTGCACATGCATGGATGTTCAATTTTAACGTTTACATTTGAAAAAAAAAACATTTTGTTTAATGCGGAGGAAAGATTTTAAATTCTACTGTTGCCACTGCTGCACAGCTAGCTAATACAGGAAGTTAGAAAGAACCAGTTAAAAACTCCCTTGAAACATTCATTCAAAGATAGACAAATATTTATCTTTTTCTTTCACATATTTCTGATTATTGCCCAGCTAAAACCAAGCGCTTGTTTTCTGTTTACATACAAGCTAATTGTACAACTGCAACACAGCTAGTCCCTACAGGAAGTTAGAAAAGTAGCTGAGGGAAACTGCTGTCAGTGCTTCAAAAATAAGAAAAAAACTCACAGCGTTCTTCCCATTTTACAGATTTTTGTCAAGTTGAAAATAAATTTCCACTTTTTGTTTACATGCAAAGTAGTATTTCCTTCGCAGCACAGCTAGCAACAACAGGAGGTTAGAAAAATAACACTCTAAAACCAAAAGAAACCTGTTTTTTTTCACATTTTTTAAATTTTTTTTGTGCTAACAATTACATAGATAATTACTTGAGAAAATATATTATTAGGTGTTACTAAGGAATAGTACTGGCTATTAATAAGCATGGTAAAGATTTCTTCACCAGTAATCCAAATGCTGCTAAAAAACGGAGCCTGCAAAAACAGTTACCACTTACATGAGGACTGGCACAAGCTTCAGTTTGCGCAGACACAGAGTTTTATGAGTTTTTAAAGGCATCATCCTCTGTCTTCCAGAACTGTCTTCCTCTCGCGCTGAAGTCTGTTCCCTTGTTTGATTTCTAGTACGACGTTGACACTTTCTGTCATGGTAAATGTTACCTTTCTGTGGCTATCAGAGGTGAGCTGTGCCTGCTTTCGATTAGGAAGGCGCTCTCCCACAAGGTCGTGACGCTGCTAAAGGAACAAACGAGGAAAGAAAACCCATCTAAACTGTCGGTAAAAAGTGTTTTTGTTGAATTTTTATTTACATTTTCCTGCTCCAATTCAGACTGAAAACGACTGAAACATTAAATTTCCCTCCACGCTGCGTTTGTAGCAGCGTGGAGGGAATGCTTCCCCTCTAGGGGAGGCGTGGACGTGTGGGCTGCAGCTGGCAGCGCTTCACGTGCAGAGAGCAAAAAGTAATCCTCATATTCACAGCAATGGTCTTTTTAGTGAGGGCAGGGAGGGTCAGTGTTTGTTTATCCTCAGAAAATCTCTTTTGATGCTTGGGAATTAACCACACTCACATGCACACGCATATATATGTTGCTATATGTACCCATGTACACTCAAAGGATCACGCTAACCACAGATCCCAAAAAACAGTGGCGACTGAGTGACGTCTGCAGTACAATCCCAAGCTTACTGTCTCCTTCCTTCATCGTTATTTTTTTCAGCAAGTTTGCGTGAACCCACCATCATTTTCGCAGAGCCCCGTCCGTCCCCTGACGTCTTACAGCAACTCATACTTCATATTTCACACAGTACTGCACATGTTCCCTGATGGGCCAGAGCAAAGGGAGCATATGTTCTTCCTTCCTGCGCTACTTGCAGCGATTGAACAATGTGTTGCAAGTACAAAGAGACAAGACCGTGAGCAGAAACAATCATGGGTCTGTCATAATCACACGCAGAGGTAGAGTTCACACTCAATACCTGAAAAAAAGGGGGTTTATTAATCGTATGTCTTCACTGTGAAAGTCTAGAGCGGAGACTAAACTAAAAAAAACCAAACTAAAAACCACTAGAAAGACTACTTCCTGTTGCTGTCTTCTTTGTGGTTTTTGCCAGTAGTAACATCTGGCTGTTGATCACGTGACCCGTTTGATGCGAAAAAAGTGTTTTTTCCGTTGCAGTTCTTTGAACTACATCTGTCGCGATACAGCTGAAAAACCACCTCATCCCAGAGCAAAAACTCCTTATCGAAAATTGCCGTGTTTCCATTAAGCAAATTTATTTGCGTAATTTTAGTTTGCACAGGTCTATGGCTAATGACAAACATCGTCCAGTACCGACGCTCATGACGTTCATGACGACTCAGCTAATGACATGGATCTTTGTGGGACTTGAGTTGAACATAGTGCTCTGTTACTCAGTCACTTAGACAAAGAACAGAGCGATTCAGAAAAGCCACTATTCCTAAAGTACATTATTAATTGATGGTGGTGGAAAAAAACAGGAACGCAGCGAGAACAGGCGATCGTACAAGTTAATTGCGAGTTTATTTTTGGCCATTTTTTTTGGGACTTTTCCCTACACAAGTCAAAATTAAAGAAGAGATAGGCTTGTGTGGCTGTAACAGCTGAGCCTTTCAGTAAAATCAAATGTTTCTGAAGTTGTTCCGACCTTTTACCACAGAAATGTGTGCTTAAGTAACGTAATTCAGACTTCTCTTTCATCATAAATGATGCTTTCCTTACAAATATATGGGGAAAGCTTGACATGATATGAAGTTGTGGTAATGGGAACTGTAAACGAAGTTTAGATTTTAGTTTTACGTTTGTGTGAGTACGCATGTCCAACTCACCTGAACTTGCTGCTTCGCCACCTGAATTTCCCCACAGTGGGACAATACAGGATTTTTCTATTCTATTCTTTTCTCTTATATTCTAAAATTAAGGTGAGAAAAAGTACGGTTTTAAATTAGAAGAGTAATGAGCCGCCACAGATACTGTAAGCTTGGTTTGTACAGGAAACACAGACTGCCAAATGCTGTACTTTGCTTCTGATTTCTTTCTTTATTGTGGTCACACTGATATACACGTACACGTCTATGTATATACCAAGATCCTATAACATATGGCATATGTTAACTGTTCCCTTCCCATAACCCTAACCATCAGAATCTGCATTATCTTAACCTTTCCCATCATCCAAGAACCGTAATAAAAACTTTGATCATCAAGCAGCTCTTTGAACTCGTGTTTTAGTTTTTTTGGCCCTTATGTGGCAATGAAACCCCACAAGTATAATGAAGACAAAAAAAAAAAAAAATGAAAAAAATACTCAACGCACACAGACACACACACACTGACAGCCAGTGTGGAAACATGATACCTCGGCTTTTGAATGACATGATAATGGCCGCCATGCATAAAACATGATTAACATTATGGCTAGCACTTGATCCCTCTGAACCTCGGGTACATTAAACACCTTGCGCCCCTTTAATTACACACCGCTTGGCCTTTCAATGTCTTTATAGACAATGTGTTCAGATATGTCAAGTTCTCCTTGACACAAGCCATGTCCTGAAACCAATGGATCAAGGGACTGGAATTTTTTTTATGTTTAGGGATGTACGCTATGTCGTCATGAACGTCGGCACGGGACGATGTTTGTCATTTTTGTAGCTTATTGTCACCTTCCTGAAATAATGGCCAAAGTTATTTTTGGCCAAAAGTGGGTTTTTTTGCCGACATCATCTATTGGCAAAACAGATAATTCACCATGTCGAAAAGGTAGGGACGTACATATATAGATATCATATTGGTAAATATTGTTTATTATTAGCTGCAATACCAATATCAGATACTGATATCAGCCCAGATTTTCAGATCGGTGCATTCCTTATTTAAGTAATCTTCCCACTTCTTACAGAGTGGCACAAATCAAGTTTGGTGATTTCTGTAGAAATCACCAAACTGAAACCAAGGATGTTTTTTTTTAAAATAACCAGTGGGTGTGTAACAACACTGGGGTTTTTATGACTTTTTGTAGTTGTGTTTTTATGACATAAAGCCTTTTGAACTGCCTTGCTGCTAAAAGTAATTGCTAATTTTCAAGTCAAATTCCAGTATGATTTTAGTACAGCTATATTCATGAAAATAACTGAATGCTCCTGAGATTACAATATTCATTGTTATACACATTAAAGT
The DNA here is from genome assembly GCA_903067095.1 of Girardinus metallicus. Lineage (NCBI taxonomy): Eukaryota > Metazoa > Chordata > Actinopteri > Cyprinodontiformes > Poeciliidae > Girardinus > Girardinus metallicus. Next base: position 3,379 of record CAEGAE010028202.1, on the reverse strand, counting down.
TGGCATTTTATTTTGCAACTTACAAGCATTTTGTGTTATTACACCGTTAACTGTTTCTAATATTCAGTGAGTGGATCTAAAACAGGATCATTTATCAGATTACATTTTGGTAAAGAAAGTCACTGTGTGTAAAAAAAAAAAAAAAAGGAAAGATGTCCTGCCAGAGGTGAGACATGATGTGGTTATTTTAAGCCTTGTTATGCCACGCGTTATCTGTTTTGAACTGGTTAAGAAATTCAGAAGAGTTGGCACCAAAGTTCAGTGTGACCTTTAAAGGGGCAGTGTTGTGTAAAACCAAAATGATTTTAGCTTTATACCATGGTATAATGTTATTCCCTTGTCAAAAACATACCCGGATTTTTTTTCATACATGTTTGAGAAATCTTTTAATTACCCTTCCCTCACTCAGATCCTCCAGACTAGCGGCAGCAGCAATTAGCGAACAACAGGTGTAAACGCGAGTCAGCTGAGCTCATCATACAGGCTACTTCTCAGTCCAACACTCCTAAAAAACAATTGCAAACGGTATCAAAGAAGCATTGTAGTGATAAGGCGCTTAAAGCGGATCGTTGGAAAGAGTAAAAGTTTCTTAAAGAGACAGAGGCCCAATTTCAAAGCCTCAAACTGCAAAATTTCTTTTAAATCTTATTTGATATATATGACTTAAACAACTGCAGGTAGCATACTTACACGATTGTGGTGTAAATCAGCATTATGTGCCTGGAAAATTCATAATACTCACCCTTTAGGTATTTTCAAAGTATCTCATAGCTTAGTGTAAGTAGATGTCGTGTTATGACTTCTGTAATTATCTACCAACAGGAAGTTGGTCAGTCATATTTTGGTCTAATCCCGGTTCATATCTGTCATATTTCATAAGATTAGACTGACACAATTAGGGCTGTGAAAGATAATAATCAACTAGGCCGTTACTCTGAATTTCAAGTTCAGTTCTCAGATTTCTTAACTGACTGTTAAGTGCTGATAACATAATGATGTGGAGTTTTGGGGATAACATTTGTGTCGAATTTGAAAGTCATGGGCTAAATGCACTTCTCTTTTATGCCGTTTTAGATTCAAACGGTTACGACTTCACATGCTTGATCTCACACTGACGTATGATGTCGAGTGTGAACAAATGATAGCAATTTCTCACAAGCCTGTCATGTCTAAGCCTCCCTTTTTTTCTTTTTTAGTAATTTCTGACTTTAACCTAACAAGAGGAACATTTACTACTGCGGACCTTTGTCAGACAGTGATGATGCAACTTTTAAACTGTTGGTTGGCAACTTTCTTACAGGGTGGCACAAATCAAATGAAATCATCAGTCATTTTGAACCTCTTCATTGTTATCCATGTTAAAATGGATCGAAATAAAACAGAAAAATAAACTGAATCACAATGGGGAATAAAAGAGTTCAATTGGTTAATGAAGGTTGAAGGAAATGTTTGAACCAGGGCCTCGGTTAAATTAACTCGTCTTTTTCGGCCATTTTTCATATGTTATATTCAGAACATGCATTTACAGTGTATTGAAACCTATGCACGTGCACATTTTTTGTGTTTATTTTAGTAAAATTGCTCCATTGTAACATCACATGAACTTTATAGTTTTAACAAAGACTTTATTGTAATTAAGGTCTAATAGTTTCCAGACTGCTTGTAAAAAGGTTAGATTGTGTGAGTGTAGTTATAGAAATGCCGCGTTTTGCTTTGGCCAGCTGGATTTTCTTGAATGCAACTTTTATGAAGCAATTCACTCTTTTTGAGAGAGCAAGAGATCACAACCTTACAGGAATTCAAGGGAATGCTATTTATAGAGTAACTTGCATTTCTATACTTCTAAGCACTGAAATTTCTTATAAAAATAGACTTAACAAATTTCTTAAAAAAACACGAAATGATTGTAGTTTATTTGCATTAAAAGCTGAAACCGTGGTGATGTTAATTTGCATGTCTGGTTAGCATAAGTTGGGTCATCTCTTGTAGTTTTTGGTCTGTCTACATCTCATATCACTTCCTTCCTCTCCAAAATGAAAAAAAAAAAAAAAAAAAAACTATTGCAAATTGGATCCGCATCTAATTTTATTACATTTAAAGTTTGCCAGAAGGAAACCACCTAAAAACAAGCAGCGATATCAAATTTTTCATAAAACTTACAGAAGAATAAAAGTAGCAAAAGAAAGAAATTGAAACACACCAGAAATTGCGCAATGAAGTTTCCACTGAGCTCAAACAATACAACCTCTTTGTGTTTTTCAGTGTGCCCTTCTTGTTCTCTCTCTCTCTTTACATGCAGTTTGTGTGAATCCGTTGCCTTTCCGCCCGCAGACAGGATTGCCGCTGTCATCACCGTGACACACGAGGGACGCCGTATCCTGAGTCTGGCCTTGCAGGACACGCTGTCCGCGGTCGAGGTCGTAACTGGTGGAACGCGCTCGCGTCTCGAGCGACAGTCTCGCAAACTTGTTTGTGCCTCGTTTTAGAAGGACCACTCTCTCTCTCTGGCCAGGTTCTGGCAAATAAAAATTCTTTTCTTGCCTAATTGGCTCGCGTCACGCAAACCGGAGCCTTGGATGCGACTCCTAGTGTGTCAGCGAAGGGCCTCCAGCCATTTGCGTTGAGTTAGTTTTTCTAATTGTCTGTGTAAGTATTGCACCACATCGGGTCTGTGCTGTGGTTCGTTTTGCCAAGGCTCGACAAGGCAACCATAAGGAGTGTTTAGACAGCATTTAAGCGCCTCGGCCCCATCTATCACTCTCTCAGCGGATTCATTGGAAAGGCGACAGACGAGATCATTTGCCCCCCAAAAAAATCTGTCACGGCGGCGGTGCTTTTTGTGGAAGCGGCGAGGTGGCTTTCTAAATCGGATTGGTTCAAAACTTTGGCAACGAAGGGCCATGCAATCAAACCGCATACAGTAGCAGAGTGGAGAAGCTGCCAGGCGAGTCTGTTTTGCCCGAGGCCTCGAGTTAGTCGGCATATTAGTCGTGTAGAACAACAGAGGCAAGCGCCTCCGCCTGCCAACTAAAACAGAGAAGTGGAAACAATAGAGTTTACATCTCCACTTTTTATTCTGCGTGATCCCATTTGTGCTGTCATAATATCACTTCCTTTCTGCTTTGGCATCTCGGTGCACAACAAAAGCCTTTGTTGTTGTTGTGTTCAGGAATCAAATTTTCTATTTAGATTTTGTTTTTTCCCCTCCAACTCGCCTCAGAGATTAGGCTTTCCCTCTCAGGTCCACATGCGCACTCTAACCCCCCCCCCCCCCCCCCCCCCCCCCCCCCCCCCCCCCCCACCCCCCCAACCCCCCCCACACCCCCCCCCCCCACCCACCACCCCCCACCCCCACCCCACCACCCAACCAAAACACCCC